>BGZK01000836.1:0-269382 GCA_005406025.1 Eumeta japonica | reverse complement strand
ATGTAGATGTGTTTTCATTAAATAATCCGATAACGAGTAAACCCGACGCCGCTCGAACGCACAATAAGCGAGTGAAAAAACTAGGGCGTGAATTTATACTACGACGGTGGGGCACAGGGGAATATAAAAGCGCCATCTCGAAAAAAGGAGAATAACTCGGAGACCGGACGGCGCCGAGAATGTACGTTAGTAGGAAATATTAAAAAATAAGTAGAAAAAGTGCGTGGAGTCCTCCGCGCTGAAGAAGTGAAACTTCGTAATGTGGAAATGAAAATAGAAGGCAGAAATTGTTTTCGTCGCACGCCACAATTGAAAACAATTGCGAGACGAAATTCACCGACCTGACCTCTTCTCTCCCACTTTCTATCTTTGGAGTATTTTTCTTTTCTCTCCCTCTTGCGTTGGAATATTGGACGCTACTTGTTGCTAACGCTCGTGCGAGCCTGTAACAGGTATATTGCGCGCGCATGCGTTCGAGTGCCACGCATTCACTTTCGTTCTGTCTCTTTCATTACCCTCCCCAGGAGCGCTGTTGAACGTTTAACCCAACAGTGCTTATACCCTCCATGGTAGCGTTAAACGTTTAACGCAACCTTGTAGGAAGTCGCATTAAAAGTTTCACTTCAATAATATTAGAGATAAGTTTATTGTATATTCATCGTATATTTATTGAAAATAAATAATATTATTCAAAGGGAAGGAAAGTACCCGTAATAGTGTGGATATTACAAAAAATGTATATCTGTGGAAACAGTTTCTTACGATTCATTCCGGCGGCAGTACCTATAGAAAAAGGTCAGAAATTACTGGGTGGTTCCGTACCTCTTTATCTATCGAGAAAAGATTGTTTCAACAAATCCTTGCTTCTCCGCCGTACGCGTCGGGATCGATCGGACTCGGGTTCCTCCTCCACCGAACACCTGGTCCATCGGCGAGTAACGGTGGACAGTTCTGCTTCCTTTCAGCTTAGATTTTAAAGAAATGTCAAATGATGAATCAATAAATGCCTTTTAATATTTTATAGCAATTCACATGATCCAAACGAATGTACAAATATTACAAAGATAATATTACTAAAATATTTCGTGCGATATTGTTTAATATTCTGTTATAAGTAAAAAACACGGTTCATTCATAGTTTCATTGTAGATATAGATAATTTAAATAAATACTATATTTTTGAATAAATAAACATAACGATCAGCCAGTGTGAACCCGGATCAAGTCGCAGATATAATCAAAAATACACAGTTTTGTGAAATTAACAATTCTCAGGCGCGCTTTGTATTTAGCGCAGCTCGCAACAAAAGCAATAAACTCTCTGGAATGTCCACCACCGAAGGAAATAGAACATTTAAGACTGCAGCATTACAGATATTAGGAAGAAATAAGTTTTTACAGCGACTTTTTTCTTGTTTAACTCAATGTTCGAAAAACTCATTGTTTAAATAGTCAATGATTTTAATCAGCAATAATGCTCGTTGAAACAAGCGCAATAAAAAAACTTTTAAAAAATTGTGATATCTGGTAACAGCAATCTATCGCTTTAGTTACTTTTTAAAGGACTGAAGCGGTAGTTGAACAAAGGGTTATAGGTTTATCGGAGTGTCAAAAAAAGGCATTTTAGTGATTCATGTATCAAGGGGTCAGCTTTTTATGAGCCCGCTATATACCGAGGCATAACCTCGTATAATGTTTTTATTCTATGAATCGAGGGGTTCGAATTTGAGTTCTCCATCTCGCTGGCCGATTCCGTTGCTAACTATTGTCGCCACCGATCGTGTGTTCTAAAAGCTCAGTTCGATTTAAGGACCCGTTGCTCAATTTTGCTGTTGTCAGCATTCGAACCTGACATCTGTAACATGCACAGGCAAATGTACCAAATTACAATAGCAGACAGCGGTTATTAGTTACCACATAATAAATATATAAAAATTTATATTTATAATGCGGTATGTCGAATATCAAAGTGATAAGATTTGAACGGTGATTCCGAAAACATTTAATTGATCGAGGTGCTGAAAACTAGATGCACTAACTATGTAAATAAAAAAAAAATGCTTTTAGATTTTACAAAATCACATCGTTCATTAATATCGCTCGTCTAATGATCGTCGTCTATGATCTAGAAATCGCAATCCTCAAATAGGGCGTCATCTAACGCAGGGGAAGTTGCAATATTTTAGAAGATAATCTATATACGAGAAATTTCATTATATAATCTATTAATATTATAAGCTACATTTGTCATTACTACTGTATCATTTATTTGACAAGCCACTAATGTGCAATAGTCCCCACTATGTTATATATTTGTTATGCATTTTAAATAAATCGAATGTTGATAATAAATGTAAAATAGATAATAAATAATATTTTCATGTAATTGTGATTTGTAATACGTTCTTTAAATGGTATTGTAGAGAGCCGACAAATCAATTGTGCGTAAGGGACTGGATTTACATACTTATAACTATTAAAATATAAAAAAATTATATATTTATGGGGGCTATTTACGATTGTTGATGTCTAGTTGAAGTAAATAATTAATACGTTTCAGGGTGAAATACTTTTTCATTTAAAAGATGTAACGGTTTTATTTATAATATTTCCTTTTATTTAACCGCTCAGACTGCACAGTGGTAACCCCGATGGCATACCCGCGGACCCTCTTGTCCGCCCTTGACTTGGTAATTTAATCAATAAGTTCTAGAGACAGCCAAAATTTAATTTTTGTGTTTGTATGCCATCGGGGGTATTTATATTTGTTTCGGCCGGCCTGCCGCCGTTTGTGGGTCGCCTCCCGCTCTCTTGGAGGTTTGACTTTGGACTCTCACAGCGGACGTCGAAGAAATAGGACGAAATCGAGCTTCTCTGTGAGGATGGAGTTCAGGCCCCTACTGAACATCCGTTGCCGACGAGCCCGAGGCACAAGGTGCCTCACCCGGTCGCACCGCCTGTCCCCTGGGCTGCCGCCGCCGAAGAATCTGAGGCCTGTGGCATCTGCCCCGGGTGTGCTGCCTATCCTTGGCCCGTCGCCTCCACCTACTCCCGTAGAACTAGACGTCCGTAGCGCGTTCGCCGCCTCCCGACGCACGAGCGTCATACTACTTACGGCCCTTTCGTCTGTGCCACCGGTTGCTCTGTTAGGTTCATCAAATACGTACCACTTCAACTAATGAGTTAGCATAAATTTATTTAATAAATTATTGTTTATTCCAAGCGCTTGTTTCTCATAAACACGGACTGCATATCCGGGACCCTGAAAAACAAGAACCCTAAGAACCCATGGCAAAGATTATGTGTTTTTCATCCTTATGTTAAGATAAAATTAACTAATCATCTGCGAGTATATTATAAGCGATTTATTGTTTTTATAGTTAAAATAAATTATTTGATTTCATTAACTTATTTATTTTGGTCATGGCGATTTCTTTTTCTTGTTTAAAAAAGGAACTTGAGGGTTGCCTTTTGATGCAATTGTCGGTTTCCATTAAATCTTCAGAAAATCGTCAGATTATTTATCCTAGCTGGTGACTGTATGAAGTTTGGTAGAGATCGGATAAACAGAATTTTTTCGGGTTTCATTGGAAATTTTTGTGTGATATTTTCCTTATAAATTAATACAAAAAATATATTTTTCCTATTTTCCCACAATTTTTAACATTTATTTTAAAAGTGCTCAAGGTCAATTGTCGATTATTTCTGACTTAAATTTGGAATATTATTTTTTTCACACAACCAAATTGTATGTGGCTTGTTTCCAAGTAAGCACACTGAAAAATTTATACGTTTTTACTTCAAGTAAAAAAACAAAAAACATTATCTATCCAATTACCTAATAAATTAATTTCACATGTGCTATCCGTGCGAAGCCAGGGCGTGTCACTAATTTTTAACAAAAGTAAGCGGAAACTTCATAAATATCTCTTTGAGAATCAAATTTTCATTCAGAAGTAAACTTTACTCTATAAAAATTTAAATAACGTGTTAAGAGAAGGTATGTCATAATCAATGCAATAATTACAAAAAATAGCTTTGTTCTACCATAGAGATTTTCCAATTTTCGTCTCTAAGGTAAAATTGATATATTTATTAATATCAAATAAGTATAACTTTTTACACGGGTTCCTCATAAATATGGTATAAAAATATTGAAATTTTATACAAAAAATCACCACCACACGTAAGAATTCCTTTCTACAATTTATGTACTTATATGATTTTTTTTATATCGTAATGAACTATTTGTAAGCTTCATTTTTAAATATAGTTTATTACTATCGACTAGAAATCTTTTTATGCAAGTAAGAAATCTGAAAAAATAATAATAGTACAACTGCAATTATACTTAGAAGAATATTTTTTGCTACATTTTCTTACACAGACTCAGTCATCAGATAAAAACGCAACATCTCAAAAGCAAACTGGCCACTTTGATTTGTTATTCAGCCTTTTGTCGACTTGAAACGGACCCACAATCAGCTGTAAATCCACATGGTGAGTGAAAGTTGAATTTAGATGAGGCCAACATAGCTAGGTCCCTTTCCAGTCGGGACGTAATGTAATCATAGTAATACTTGTCCTTCTTCACAATGTTTTCTAGATAAGATTAAAACAAGCTTTTCTGGTTACGTCCTATTAACCGCTCTTTTCTGACTTTTTTCATATTAGCTTTTGATTTTAATCTTTGATTTAATATTTGATTACAAAATAAAGAATAGCTTTTCTTTAGGCATTTATTTTCACATTCTTATAATAAAATAAAACAGATAATATGTCTTGTTCACTGTTGAGATGCAATAACTTTTTACCATTTCACATATTGCTAGTTATCTATGTATTTATTCCAAGTCTCATAAGTATCATCTACAAAATATTAATAATAGAAATTTGCGTTCTTATTTAATGTAGTTTTTTTAAGTTTTGTCAGTCTTTAAGAAATTTTTTAGAAATTTTTATTCGCAATAGTTTTAAGTTTTAATTCAATAGATAAATAACGTATTTGTTTTGGAAACTAGTTAAGGTAGGGTGAATTTGGCAGTTTCGTAACAACTGGTAATGAATACGTAATGTCATATCGCTGGTCATTATGTAGTATCCTTTAAAATAACTAATTATAATCCGGAGACATATACTCACTTATGACACGGTCCAAATGGTTGTCTATTAAATATGGGCGTTATTTGCTGATTACAATATTATTACATGCTATGATAATGCAAAGATTTTTACTAGACTGCTATTAAGAGAGCAACATCTACTGTTAAAACGTGTGCAAGCATCAATAGCTCATTTCAATTACTGTGGAGTATGTACCGCCACGTTTTATTTTATAAATTGATATTAAAAATATATTTCTTTACTCCATGATTTTCGTTATATTGCGATGGATGATTTAAGTCATTATAAAATAAGCAAAGATTTATCAATGTTATTTACAAACAGGCAGTGATGTATGTAGAAATATTAGCTTGAAAAATTATTAAATTTTAATGGAATATTGATTGAATAAATCTACTACTTTTAGATATTAAAATCAAAACATTTTCATGTCCTGTATTAGAATAATGTCTAGAAGATTACTGAATTTAGTAGCGTATTACATTTTTTATATATGTTGCGTGATATTACAATAATTTGACTTGGAAGAATCCAAGTTCTGAAGAACTTCAGGCAAAAGTAAAATTCAAAATTGTTAATATGGACAAAAAATTTAATATTATTATATGACAAACACAAATCACATTTTCATGTGTTTGTAATGTTAAGTACTGTACATTATTTATAGTCCATAAAGTGTAATTACAAACACGACATTTAATTTTTAATTAGATAATCACCGAAATTTTGCGTAATTCAAAACGGCTGCTATAGAGGTCGCGACGGTATACCCCGCGGGCGGCACACGATCCGTCATTCGCGACGCGAACTTAATTGTTCTGTCTTGCATCCAATTTAAATTTGAATTTGGCTCCTTAATTGGATGGAATGATTAATTTGTCTCTGTAATTCAAAAACATTTACAATATAACACGAAGTGATGAATACAAATTGCATATTATTTTCAACTATAAATTTTATAGTGATAAAAATCAAACAGTGTGAAATTAGCGCGGCCAATCGAGACGTGTGTTAAAATTGAGATAAGAATAAATCCAGGGCATTTTACGAACTTCTTCATCTATAGTATAGATGGTCATTTGTGGCCACCAGAGTATAGATTTTATACTCTGGTGACTCGTATACCCGTTGCCTCTCAATAGTGCTATAAAAAATTGTTCCCTCTAGTTGATTTTATTCAGTTCACAGAAGATGAAAATTAGCAAGCGAAAGGCGCAGAGCGGAGGTACAGGCATTAGTAGTCGCGAACTTATAGTCGTTAATAATCAATGTATGAATTGACACCATTCAATGTGCTGCTACTGCATTGAAGGCTATTGTTAAGTCTTTGCATTCCAATTTCCATTGTTGCTATCGAAGCCTTTGAAATGAATAGTCGAATTCTTTGTAATGATTTTAATGGAATACGAAATACGTATTTTCAAACACGAGTTTAACGTTAATGAGGACAGAAGCTTTGTGCACATACCCAAATATGTATGCAAATCTTTTATATCCATTCCCTATGGATATACAAGATTTACCCCTATTTAAATTTAAAATTTTTGTTAAATAATCACACATTTATAAAAGGTATTATACAATTTCCGAATATTTAGAGGACAAATATCCATGGGCATAAGCGGCTCGACTTCTTACCGAGCTGTTTCGTTCATTAATGGTTTTATATTTGTTTTGGCTATGCATGATGTAATTAGAAAAGAGCTACCCTTAAGTTTCTTGCTTGTTCTTCTTCAGGGAGAACTGCCTTCGGAACGAGCAGTAAAATGTAAATTTGCAAAAACTTATGATGTATTTCAAATGTTATTTTGTAACCTATGAAATAAAGATACTCTGAATTTGAATTTGATAATAGGATACAGACTGGCTACACATATATCAGTACTCATATACTTGATTATTTGCAGTCATTTGAATAATCTTTTGGACTACAATTATTTTATACATTCATTTACGGTGTTTTATGAAATACGATTTGACTTATATACAATACTTTAAAAGATAGCTAAAAATAAGGATTCAAAAAATTTTAAAAAGAATTTAAATAATGTCAATATATGAGTGCTAACGCCATGGAACTTAATTTACCAATGACATATTTAGAAATAAATATTGCAATTATGTGACCGATAAATTAACATTTGTTACGGTTCTAAAATGAAAAATTACGAATTTTTGTACTATAGCTAAATAAAAAAAAATACAGACGTTTTTAAAATACAATGTTTTGTGTAATTAACCTTGAAACAAAATTTTAACTACAAACAAGGCCACAGCTAACATATACAATACATATCATATAAGTTATTTAGGACATACAATTTTTTTTTTTTATATTTACACAAGTAAAGAAATATAAAGTAACTGAAAACTTGGGTTTATTGGAAAGTAAAAAACATTAAAGAAATTTCTTAAATGATAAATTAAAACTGCACTCAAATGTTTTTATAGCACTGCGTGATCTATGTATTTCATACAAATAAACAACCGTCAATATACAAACTAATATGTGCCAACTTTGACCCATTTTACAAAAAACCGGCCAAGCGCGTGTCAGGTCACGCATAGGGGAGACTTTCATAATTGCCTGCTATAATATGCAGACTTGAAAAAGAGAGCTTTGTTTCATGCCATGAAAACTTGACTGAGTTTACAGACTAGATGCTAATAACATCTAAATCAGGCCCACATAGGACGGGTGTTAAGGTTTTTACAATTTTATTTTTCTATCATTTTAAATGAGTCATAAACTTATATTTACTACCTATTTTAAACGACCAACAACGTCATCTAAGTAATTTTCAAAAGGATTTTTTCCGATTTCGTTCTTTTTATTTCTCCAAATATCTTTTGTAAGTTAGTGGGTAATTACTCGTTAGTTTGTAAAGCCTTCTTGGCTGAGATATCTTTCACTTATCATTGTTATATATACTACTGCAGCGAGTTTTGTCAGATATCCTAAAACAACCATTTAGCTGGCAGGTAGAGGGAAACAACTCTAATTAAAATTAGTGTTTTAAAGTTCAATATCTTGCAAACAGATTCCTAAATCGAGAAATGGTTTTCACAAATAAGTAATATTTTGGGACAACCCATCTAATGTCGCCCCAGAAAATTGAATATACAAGAAAGAAATTCATCCCTACTTTATGTATATGAGAAGAACCCTAAAAAATTGCATTCCAAAATTTTATTTTTCCACTATATTTGTGTAATTATTCATAGCCATGCTGAGATATAGCTTTCTGGTACTAAAAGTCTGTGAACTAAGTCGCGGGCAGACACACATACAGAAAGACTGACATGGTGAAACTATAAGGGTTCCTTATTGAATAGGGAACCCTGAAAAACATATTATCCACTTCAGAAAACCTCTTCACTGGATTGATAATGTGAAGTTGGATCGTGACCGTATAACGAGCTCGTGCCGCGCCGGCGTTCACGTGACTCATCTCGGCCGATCGGGCTGTTAAATCGGCTATCGTAGCGTGAAATCCTTGTTCCTTCGTGAGCTTTATGTGTTTATAGGCCGGGGGACGAAGTCGAGTTAGGCTGCGATGTTTCAGTATGACTTGTCTATCATAAATGTTAGTATTGCACTATCCTTTTTAAATATTGATATAAATGTAGAAAAAACATGTGCCTAGCGTGTTTTATGAACGATAAGATGTTGCGAAATCCATAAAATCTTCTTCGTTTTCATTTATTACATTACTTTAATAATGCATAGTAATAAAATAATATCTGTTGTTGACGGCTAATAGATGATATCTTATAATGTGACAATTAGATTACAATTATTAGGTGAAGCTTACGAACGTTTAAATTGAAAAGGGAAACATGAAGTCGCTTTTTTTTTTTAAATCCTAATGACCAGTCCGTTTTGCGTTCGTTTAAGTACATGGACGTCTAATGCTAGTCATAGTTTTCAGTACTAGATTTCATAGATCTACGATGCTGGATACTGGGTCATCTGTGATCATAGCGGCCCGAGATCTTTAACAAGCCGTCGCAATGTGGGGTCATTTGAGACTTTTTTCCATTTTTCTAATGGTTATAGAATCTTCGAACAATGTATGCTGCTTGTCACTACTTAAATTCTAGCTGCTTCTGAGGATTTCCTCACTCCATACTTTAACTTTCTATCGCACGTTCAGTAACTCTGAGTTTGTTAACAAGACCGATGGAGAGCCACTGCGCCTGGCATCTGTATACATTTATCACTGATCACATTGTCTAAAGACTTCTATACTTTGGTAATAAGGTGTAACAGATTTGAATACTGCACAAGCAGGGCTAAATTTTTCATGTGGCCTCTCACGGGGAATTTATTCACGTTAGTTCAAGACTGATAACCAGAGCTCGATTGCAATTATCATAGAATAGATTGCACTCACTCATGCAGACTCCGCGGCATAGTCAATTATTTGAATATTAATGAGATTGCGTTTGTTATAAAGTTTGTTAGTTTGTTATTGTAAAATAACTAATCTATAAGGAATGCATTTATTTCCTAATTAGGTAACAACAATACATTTTTTAATGCACTTAATAAACAACCCACCAAAAATACTATAAATATATGAAAGAACAAAAACTACATATTTTCTGAACGGTTTTTAAAACGTTTTCAAATCACATTACCGTCGTTGTTTTTATTGCCGAAAAGGATATCTCTGTAATTTCATTACAGATTTTTTATCTCAATACAAATCAGGCAAACGCCAGCTGCAGTCCCCCGGCTTACGACCCCGCGGCCCGTTTACGGCCGCGGCCCGCGCGTGATCGCGTCTCAACCGAGATCCGCTCGTCGTATAAATCATCGGTTGCTGCGTGATGCGAAATTACTCCCTTTTGATTTGGTGTAGCATTTTTGTGGAGACATTCAAAGCGCAAACGACGACTTGCCTTAAGGAATATTGCCGAAGCATAATAGTTTCGGCAAGGCTAGACAATTGGCTTTCTATTGCCGTAAACTCTGGCAGTATTGGAAGCTAAATGCGCGGGATTGACGTTAGCTGATGTTCACATTTCATCAGTTAGCAGTAAATCCCATACCCGTCTTTTCTAAAAGCGATTACGACAGTAGAAAGCCATTTGTCTAGCCTTGCCGAATTGATTTATTTTCTGTTCAGAAAATCACGCTTAGTTTAATCAAAATATTCTTGTTATTCGTATGTTACGTCAGTTCCAAAGTTGAGAACAAAATGTTGGTTCCATCAATTTTGACGCGATGTAAATTATTTATTTTAAGTTTTCTTTTTTCATTTTATGATGCATACACGATTTTAAGTTCAATTTATTACAAATGTATACTATACTGGTTTACTTAATATAATAATAATAAGTAGTAATTATGTAAATTCAACAAGTAATTTATAAATAATGAATTTTTTAGTCTAGTTAAAATCATGCACATATAAATGTAATATAAACTGATTACTTACAGAAATACTACTCGATAATAAAGTAATAGACATATGAGTGTAACATTAGAGGTGTAAATATTATTTGTATTGGTAATGAACACTGTTTCTATACAGACTATTTTAATATAGGATATATAATAATAATTACATATTTATCTATCGTTTGTGTCAAGTTTTAACAACTCCATCGCTCCCCAATTATTTATATCAGATTTAGAATTTTTATGTTTTTTTAATAGCAGACTTAGGAGTAAACGAGTATGAGCCACCAAAAAGGCAGGTGGTCACCGCACCCAATGGTGATTTACAACCAGATAGGTATCACCAACGCGTTGCTAACCTCTTAGACAGGAATAGGGCATCGGATGGGGAGAACGTATGCTTAGCAACCTGTGGGGATGGAGGCCTTTTGTGTGATTCCGAAATACGGAACGTTTGATTTAACATTAGACTTAAGTTGAAAACTCATCGGTTTATTGGCCGTAATCGGATGGGTACCGAGTACCCACTGGTTCGGAACCGATGCTTTTAATAGTAATAACATAAACTCACGCCTATTTCCCAGAGGGGTAGGCAGAGACTATAGATTCCCGCATGGTACGATCTTTGCATATCTCTCTTGCCTCGCTGACATCCATCAATCTTTTCATGCAAATTCTCTTAACCGATGAGCTATCTTCGTTTATTTTTATCTATTATTTTGTATATGTATACATATCTTATACGGTTAGGGCAGTTATGTTCATTGCCAAATGAGAATTTTAATCGAAGTGTAGTGTTTAAAAGTGACTTTGGATCAATATATAGAATAAAAACAACAATCATATTTCAATGTATTACATTTGTATCTATAATTAAATAGTCACGCTTGAAATACATGTTTGTTGTTTCTTCGTAGAATATTAGAAATTGGTCTCTCAGTTGCTATCAAGACAGTGTAATATAAATAACTTATAAATAAAACGAATAAGATTTCGCACAGTAAAATCGAAATTGTGTGACGAAAATGAAATAGCGTCTGATTGCTTGTTTTTCAAAGTCTAACAAGTAGCTAGGCAATGTAAGACATGATAAGGACCAGTAAAATTCGTAATAAGCTACGTAGCGATCGGTAAGTCCATTGTGGAGGTGTCGGGACGGGCCGGTGTTTTGGTGTTGATCAGTGGTGATTGTTCACTTTGACCAATAATACCACTCATTACTTGTCAAAATGAAAAAAAATGAAATATTTTAATGGTTTATTTGTCGTGACATAGTATGATCCAGAGAACTCGATGATAAGATTCTCCTTGAACGTTGTTGATGTATATGTACCTAAAATTGTTGAATAACATCAAACATACAGTTTTTTCTGCAATATGCAACTTTTTTTCATAACATAATAATTCATATGCGTTCACATTATTTTTATCTTGTCACGAATCATGCACTAATTTGTTTGCTATCAATGACGATAACTATTACAGATATTGTAATTATTTTCAATTCATCACATTTCATTATTTAATTTACAATATCACCATAACTACCTCATCGCGGAATCAGAATTACGAGAAAAGCTGATTGCCGAAAATCCCATATTTTTAACTTAAGGCTTGGAGAGTTTTTTGGAACAGCAATTATGAGTACTTAGATTAGTAGATTAACGAACTATTACCGTCTATGCCCTGGCGTTTGTCGACTCCACGTCGTGCCGTACGTCGCCGATAAATCGTTTCTCGTGGCGACGAGACTTACACGATCGCTTACGGCCGCTCACCCGTCAGCGGCGACTGTAGGTGGCGCCTAAATAAAAGGAGCAAGTGAAGCCGTTTCTAACTCTACTAAAAATTTAGCAGAAATATTACAAGAATTCGTAATATAACAATCAAAATATTAGTATGATTGGATTGTTGTGATGGTTTTAAAGTGTTACTGTTAATTATAAATTAATGATTTCGTATTTTTAGAATTGCAAGTGTTATGCCACTAGTAATAACAGTTTTTTTTTTAATATAATTCTAAAAAATACTCTGCATTATAATTGCAAAATTAACAATTACGTCAATAAATATTTACAATAGGATTGCTGAGATACAATAAATATGGTATAGCGTGCACAGTCTAAAGCAAACCTAACGATTCTTAATGTGTCTCGCCTACACTTTCCATTTATAATATCTTGAGGATTTTTCGTCTTCTCTCAAAAATGACGCACTTTAACGCGTAACAGCCCCATTCGTCCGTCACAGTTGCGCCGAGATACATCTCCCTTAAGAATAAAATCTCATGTTATATTCAATTCGGAGAAATACTCCCCGCCCGACGCCGTCGTCGCGCGCCGCTTCAGAGAGCACTTCACGAATTAGCGTGTCTTGTGCGCGGGGCTTTTATTTCCCAATCACGAGCGGCCGGTGCTCGTCGAGAGGACGCAACGACCTAATGAATTCTCGTTTCCTTACTTGATGTCTGAGGGAGGGAGTGGAGAAGGAGGTAACTGTGTTTTGTGATGAAAACGAAAAAAAAAATTCAACAAAATGTTGACTGACGGAAAAATTTCAAACCAAGGTTCTTTTATGTATTATTTAAAAACGTGTATTTACAAGATATATTTGATTTTTTTTTTAATAAACGACTGTGCATTTTTAGTTAGAATCAAATTTTATTACTTTATAAGAAAGGCAATTATCGTAAGGTGTTTATGTTAAAAAGGCCCTGATTAGCATTTTTCGAAGTCAAAAAAGTGCCTATCTAAGTTCGCAAAAATTAATTGTATTAGTTTTTTTTATCCATTCTTCAAGTGGAAATACGTTTCAGAATGAATATTTTGAAAATTTCGTCACAGCTATTTACAACTTTTTAGAGTCCAGTATCAAATTTCATTAAAATGTTAATATTTAAAGTATTGTATGTACAGTAATAAATGAAATTTGAGATTTAAAGCTCACCCAATACAAAAAAAACAAATAATGGATTGCGCTGAAAGTGCAATGTTTATGGTTCCGTAGTCATAAGGAACTCTTATAGTTTCGCCATGTCAGTCTGTCCGTTCGTATATTTGTATATGGCTTATATCACAGACTCTTAGTTCTAGAAAGATATAATAGTATGAGTATGCATAATAATTTTGCCAATAAAGTGGTAGAATAAAATTTCAAAAGAAAAAATTAAAGGTACTTCTCCTGCACCTAACATGGGGATGAACATTTTTTCTTCGTATATCCCATTGTGTTGAGCATCGTTAAATAGCTCATTTAAAAACATTAAGGATTTGTAAGAGACTTTTTCAATTTTGGGATCCGTTTGCAAAATATTAATTTTAAGGTGCTTATTATTTTCGTTAAGCTCAAGCATCCCTCACTCCCTACGAGGTAAATGATTATTCTTGGATTTGTGTAAAAATGCACGAAAATAGCATGTATAACAAAGTTAAAAGGAAACTTATCACAGCTTAGTAAGTTTTACAAGTTAACCAGTAACAGTCGACCAATTTATAAAACTTATTTGGAGGAGTAAAAAGCGAAATTTCGTACAAATTATGTTAAAAAATACTGACGACGTTAGTAGTGTGTAAAAAATGTATTAATATTATAATAATCCTTTATTCGGCCCTTAGAAAAGCAAAAAAGAAAATTAACTTAACTAAGACATACAACATTTACAAATTAAAGAAACTAAAAAAGTAAATATAAGTTTATGAATCATGTAAAGTTATGGAAATTTAAAATCGTGGGATCCTTAACACACGTTATATGTTAGTCGGTTTTAGACGTTATTAATCATTAAGCCGTGAACTCATTTAACGTGTTAATAATATCAAACAGAAAGCTTTCTTCTAAGTCTGTATTCTTTGATGGACAACTATGGAACCCTACACTGCCCGTGACCTGACTTGACTTTTTTTCTATTTTATATATACGGTTTATTTTTAACCATCGGTTTTCACTTACTCACATCTATCACAAGACCGTGACACCAATAGGGTGGCAACAGTAATACTCAAGACGCGGGCCGATTCTCGCAAATTTCTCGGATTATAGTCGCGCGAGCCGCTACAGCGTAGGACGTCGTAGCGGCTACGAAATTACTGGGGCGAGTCAAAAGAAATTCGCCTTAAGTGGCGACTTGTCGTAGGCACACACACGACTCAAGAATTTATTTTCCGAGGTCAGAATTGCTATGTCGACACAAGACCTCTGTATGGTTAATTGAAATAGTTTCCTTTGTGTGTTATTTATAAAAATTACACCACCCTATCTTCTATGCTGTAAATAATTTCGAAATTTACTGTTTTGGTTGTGAATTTTAATGTATATGAAACTGAAAAGAGCGTTATCAAATTTTTGAAAATGAAAAAAATTATATTTGAAATAATGCCCATACTTAATATGAAATTTCGTAATAATAATAATATGAAAATCTTCATTTAAAATATTATTTTTGTAATAGTTGTTTTAATGGTTTTATTTCGTTTTAGCAAACAAAACGTTAATATTATTCTGGTGTTAATCCGATATCATAACTTATTTCTTCTAAGTTGTTCGTAATTAAAAACTAAAAAACGACATTAAAAATAAAAATTCAATACTACTAAGTTGCAAATTTCAAATATTGTGATATCAGAAAAATTATGGACAACCGATTGATTATTTATTAATAATTCAATAATGCTGAATGTTACATTTGGTGTATTATTATTACAAACATCACATAAATAAACTCTACGTGACGACAAAATAAAAATTAAATTGGTATTGATTTAAAACATTAAAGATGATTATCTATGTTTCTATCAGATGTAGTACTAAACAGAATATGATGTCACTATGTAGTATTTTCATTTTCCTTTGATTAATCAACAAATTATGTCCCTCATATTTTCGACGATTGAATAAATTTTTCGGAAAACTATTTTACTTAGTTCTTTGTCAAACGTCTTTAAGTTTAGGAATAATTTAGATTTTAGTACAAACCTCAAGGATGCAGTATGCAACCGTATTGATTATATTTCTATAATTTTTGGTTTAAATATTTATATTCCTTTGTCAATCACTAAAAGGATTGTATAGATGCAATGCCACTATAAAATGACGTGTCGTCTTCCTGTTTTGAAAACGCTAACACTGTAGCTTTTAGTTGAAGGCCTTCCAGTCTCATCTCAAAACGTATGATGCCATTTGAATTGTCAAATAGTATTCAAAATTCCAGAGTACTCTCCTCGTCTTTAGCACGGCTGCCACTTTAGCTAAATACCGTCACCGTCACTAGTCACCGAGAATTTGTATTCTTTATTTATTATTCTACTTCTTATCATTGTTTTACTCTAATTCGTTGTAGACATATAAGTTTTCATGTTTTTGGTTTTAAACTCTTTTCACAAAATAGTGAAATTGCATGAAAATTTTAAATTTTATTGTAATATGGAATTGACAAAATAGCGGGACATCCTTACATGAAACATTAGCGGTTATGTGTTTTATATGTTTTTTTTTATACAGAAAAATTACGGAAAATCAAGTTTTAAAATACAATGTCATTTTAATTGACATCTAGCGGATTTGAAATCAAATTATCTTGTTGTTTGTATTTAACTATTTCCTTTGTTTGGCGAAAATTAAATATTTAATTTTTTGACCAAACTAATAGTTAAATATTATGAACTCATTAAGCTTTTAATTTACAAATTCATCACAAACGTGTAACGATTTATTGCTATAAAATAAGATTAGATACCATATTTCAACTGAATTTTATATATAACACAATTTACAAAAACTGGCCCACCTAACTTCAAATGCGGGATTGTGGAAAAAATGTTCCACGTGCAGTAAATAATAACCGTATAATAATAGTAATAAATATCTTCGGATACACAAACGGCACCATAAGGTCCCAAACTAATCAACGAGGCTTGTAGTATGGATATAAGATAGTTGACAGGTTACATATATAATTATATTTTTTTCTGTAAACAAATACAATTATTACATAGAAACACAAAAATTCAAGACAAATATCAATCTTTAAGTAAATAGACGTTTGTCTTGCGCTGGAATCGAACCCTAAGTAAGACATATCACTACCAACTGCACCAATTAGTCAGTGAGTGGTAACAAGTAAGTTACTAAGTGTCAGATACCAAAAAAAAAAAAGGAGAAAACGCACCTTTATCACATTATGTCATTCATCAAACTATACAGATTGCAACGTTCGATGCATTCTATGCTACGGGTGAATGCATGCGACGGGATTTTAGTTCAACGTGTCTGAACACCCGCAGTTCAGGGGCGACAAATATGATACAGTGCATAAACTTGCTTATGAATTTTGTATTAGATTTTTAGCATAACATAGAAAACTAAAATTTTCGCTACTGAAGTAAACACTATATAAGTGTTAGATTGCAAAAACAATTAAAATTGTCTTTAAAAATTAATTTCAGTTAGGGGTTACAACATCACTTGTAATGAAATGATTGCGATCATGGCTGCAAATTCAAGTATCCTTCCTTGCTGCGACTTGTGCTACATGTGTGCTTCCTCCTGCAGATATTTATCATATTTTTATACCATCTTGTTTACATTTTTCAAGACCGTTTTCACGCAGTTTAGTTATTTAAATTATATATCTTATGTTTTTTTAGTTTGTTTTCTGTATATACTTCAATTGCCACGACTGCACGTACTGTACAATATATTCGATTTTGGTTAAAATGAGCGGTGGTGATACGGATCAAAAGGTACCGGATTCGATTCTGGCAACGGGCGAATTCATTATGTTCAATCAAGTTAGATCGCGCTCAAAGTTTCGAAAGCACCTGAAGCCGTCATACCTTTGATGACGATTGCTGTTTGCAGCCCCCAACGCTGTTTATATACACGGCATATATGTGCATACTTTATAACTGATTATAATATTCACATGACGAATATAGTTATATAAATATCGATTCTACTCAACTTTTTCAGACATTTCTAATGTTAATAGTATGTAGAGGCAACCCTACGCAGGCTTCAGTCGGAGCAATTATTTCCCAGGGTAGCGGACGCTACCTATTCCATCAGCGGCCGTGATCGTTGTAAACAATGGGACTTATGCTGGAGGGATGTAATCGATTTTTAAATAGTCTCCGTTGCCCGACAAGAGAAAAATATGTATTTATGTATAAACAAATAAACATTGTTTTCTAATCTAATCTATGGATAAGAGAGACTTGTTTCTTTTCACGACTTGCGAGAAAAAAATACACGAAAATTTTTCAAGTTCATAAAAATATCTGGTATTATACTCGTACATAGGAGATGTGTAACTGTCAAAATAAAAATTGGACCTACCCGTTTCTCGTACATATTTATCTTAGGAGGCGATAGAGAAACCACAGATGGTGTGAGCATTGTTCTATGCCGAAATATCTTGGGGCCAGACTTCAACAAAGTTAGGTTGAAAATTTTGAAAGATGAATGAATGAATGAATGAAAAAGTGGCACATTTTGAAAGCTCTGGTAATTGTGGTTAGAGTCCACTTCTTCATTTGGGCCTAGAAATGACCTATGGTCAGAGGCCAGTCAGCCAAGACCATAACGTCGTCAGCATAATGCAATTTATGCTGACGACGTAATCGTCTTGATCAACAGACCGACCAACCGATTGAATTATCGACTGATATATTAATACATTGCCTTTTTATATAATTTTCGCTGACAGTGTTATAACTGTATTTTTACCATCTTTATTATAAATTTAAGAAGTCTAAACGGTGAACAAACGTATTTGTATGCGGATAGTAATGTAAACATTGACACGTATTTATTAGCATTTAGTTTGTAAGAAATATCGATTATTTTCATCTTAAGAAAATATTATATAACACAAAAATTCTGGACCAACGCGTATACTGTGTGTGTAAAGATATTTAATTTTAAGAATAGTATGGTGGCCATTGCATCGCATTACAAAGCATTTTAAAAATTATCCGATTTGATTGATTTTATTTTAAAAACATATTCATTTATTTATGAATAATATTTTGTTACATACGGTATTATTTCACTGAAATCCATAATTAGACGCTTGCCGTGCATCTATAATATATTAGTTTTCTATTTATCTTAACCGTTAATTAATTGACATTTGCTTAGGTGTTCGACATCTGTCAAAATCTCAAATCAATATTCAATCTGTTGGATGAGGATTCGTAGTGGAAGAACAGTTTTGAGGTCAGCGGTGGGTTGCATGTTATTGCCTGCAAGGAAAATCGTTTAAATAATATCGCTTGCCTGCATGCATTCAGATTAACATGAAACCTTACTGTTGCCTATTTAATCTTTTCGAACTATTAAATATTGAATTTCTGACCAAACATATTGAATATTAAGCAAAGTTTTATTTATTATTATAATGTATCAATTTATTACTATAAAATAAATTAGTTTATTCAACGAATTTTAACATACACAACAAAAAGGCACATCTTCAGGAAATTGCCGGGAGTCACATCCACCGTTAAGGAGCGTTAAAAACCAACACAACCTCGTTAGACAGGCCGCTGTAATGCAAATGGTCAAGAGCGACGAAAATATTATTAAGACAGATAGGTCACATACCGATAGACATTTGTCAATGTTAAAGACTAACCATCACAAACATTATCTTGGTAAGTACAGGCTTGCGTCGAATGGCGATTTATAAACGTCAATTTGGTCAATTGAGCATATTATTATTATCTTTATGTTTAAAATTTCAGATTCCAAAACATTCAAACGTAACCCTTATCACATTATGCAGACATCGAATTTATGACATTATTAAGCTTATGATGGTTTCTATAGATGTTTAGCAAAATGGGATCTATCTGATTTATTATTTTAAAGGCCGAAATATGTTCTTTATATATACAGTGCAAAACTTGCTTATGGTTTGTATTAGATTTTTAGCATAACATAAATTCCAGATTTTTATTATTGTGTAATTATATGTTTATTGTTACATAAAGTTTTCAAATTATTTATTTGTTTTAAAGGCCGTAATAAATATTATGTTTTTAAATTCTTGTAAATTTTCTCCGACTTGTGCTACTATGTTCTCAGATATTTATATATTTTGATCTTTAGTTTAGTTTTAAGATACTTTTGTTTAGTTATTTAATTTATATCATGTACATTTTTAATTTTTTTGTATATCCAATTGCCAACTGCTATACTGTAAATGGTATTTAATTCTAAAAGGAAATGGTGATTATTAAGGGGTATGGTGAATAACCGATGTATCATTGATGTTATAATCAAATTTGTGTTGCCATGGATGAAAAGAAGAAATGTAATATTGTGCACGGCTGTTTGCACCTGAATCTGATATAAAAGATATATGTGCATTTTTATAACGATTATAATATTCGCATGCGAATAAGCATTAAATTCGATTCTACTCACTCTTGGTCGACATTTCTATGTTAGTGGTCGGCGGCAACGCGGCGTGGCTTCGTGGAGCAATTATTTCCCAGGGTACGGACGACTTTATTAAGCCGTGATCGTTGATGGGACTTATGCACTGCATTTTATAGGTGGTGCATCCGTTGCACATGTGAGTTGCATACATTTTATTGGGGAGGCGTACATGCACTTAATTTACATATGCATTGTCAGACATGCATTGGCGCCACTAGCGCCTGAGACACACGATTAAGCGGCCGTGCCGTAATGACGGCCGCTTTAAGGCCTATCATTGGTGGTCCCAAAATAACGATTTCGTATGCGTTTCTCACGCACATTACATTTCGAATGTTTTAATTATCAAATTCAAAATTCTAAAAGCAAACAACAAACAAATATTTCTCCTAAAAACTAGTCCCTACCCGGGTAATTAAAAACTATAAACAAAAACTCTTTAATAATATACATAGAACAATCACAAATATAAAACACTTTTAAGCCCGTATAAGACATAATACAATTTTAAATTTACATTAATTGCGCGGCTGTCCGTCAACAAACATATTTAAAAATAATAAATCAGATAGATCCCATTTGCTAAACATCTATTAGACCGGTCATAAGCTTAATAATGATCACAAATTCGATGTCTGAATGGTGTGAGAACGTTACGTTTGTAATGGAAACCTTCGAAATTTTAAAACATAAAGATAATAATAATATGCTCAACGACCAAATTGACGTTTATAAATCGCCATTATTGGACGCTTGCCTGTAAACTACTTTAATTTTGATGGATGGTTATTGCATGACATTTGACAAGCATGTCTATCGATGGTGATCTGGCTGTCTTAATAATGTTTTCGTCGCTTTTGACCATTGCATGACAGCGGCCTGTCTAACGAGGTTGTGTTGGTTTGTTAACGCCCTGCACCCTGGTGGATGTGACTGTCCAATCATTCTGAATTGCCTTGTTGATTGGCAATGTAGAACTAAACAATTTAATAGTTGGCGGATTTAATTAATTAATTAAATAACACTTGCTTAGGTGTTCGATATCTGTCAAACCTCTGGAATCAATATTCAATCATTTGGATGAGATTCGTAGTGGAGAGGCAGATTCGAGGGTCAGCGGTGGGTTGCATGCTGCATGTTAATGCATGTTGCAAGCGTCTACTATGGATTTCGCAACAATACAATACAATATGAATAATATATTTTCACCAATTGAGATTGTGAAGCATTGCGTACATTATTATGGTAGGTCATTTAATCTCGGAAAATAGTATGTTTAAAAGAAACGTAGTTTGTTTAATTTATTTTATTTTGCGATTGAAAGCGTAATTGTTTACAATTTTATGCAATAATAACTATGAGGATTTTAAGAGATTTTCTTCCGAATCTTTGATTAAATTTGATCTATTAAATTCAAGACGTGCAGAATTAAAAGAATTAACAGTTTGTTATATGAAGGACGGATATATGATCAAGTCAAATCTGCAAAACTTCCTAAAATGCCGATGGGACTTTAAAAACTTAGGTGAATTTTCAAATCGAGTACACAAAAAAAAACTTTGCTGCCGACGTCAATCTTAGCAGATCGAGATACAAAAAAAAAAGAAAGTTTAGGTTTTTGATTTTTCATAAACAATCCTTCATTAGACTCAGGTATACTGGCCCATAGCCAAACTCACTTCATTACATTTAGAGAATGTAATTCCACTCCGGTCGACTCCGTAATGCAAATCACCGACAATCCATTAGCACTGCGGTACAATGTATCCACGCCAATAGGAATTAGCGCGGCGCGGACAACGTGACGGGTTAACTTTGTAACTGCGGCCATCTCCCGCTATCGGCTTACATTTGTTGCACGAGCGGGAATTGAATGTTGATCCGATTACGTGCGTGCGCGCAGCGGAAATTTAATTAAAATACGCCGCGGCCTCCGGGATATTTAGCTAGATATATATATTACGTAATAACGCATTGCCTAACATGTAATTTAATCGCGGGAAATGTTTTAGAGCGACTCGCGCTTCGCAAACATTGACATACGCTTATTGTAATTGCGTTCTATTTAAAATACATAAAATATTAGGTATAGATTTTTGAAAGGAATTAAAACAAAAAAAAAATGATAACCGCAGTACAATTATCAGGCATCGATCAGTACTGAGCTTAGTGGCTCTATTGTCATATTACTTTATGAAGTACGCATGTATATACATCCGTGTATCACAGTTCATTAACTTTAGTTGTGATAATTTAACAAAATACATGATTCAAAATATCGATTCCGGTCATTTATGAGCTAAAAATATAAAACACATTAAAAGACTCGGCTTCAAAAAAATCACAAAACTCGGCTTTATACTCTTGTAAAACCATCCATCCCCACCGCTGGTCTCATAGCCACATCTTTAATTATCTGGTTGATTTTCGTTGCCACGTGGGTAGCGTGACGTCATCTTCCATCATTAATACGATAGTAAAAGATAAATTTATTGTAACATTCTACAAACACTTGATGTTGAATAAATATGATTTTGTTTAATCTCTATTTTTTTGATATTTGGTATTTACAACATAATATGATTAAAGTGTACGCAGGAAGCCTGGTAGTATATCAGAAATTTGGATTTTTACCGGTTTTACGTAGTACCTTGTACGAGTAATAAAAAAATCAAGTTCATACCGTTACTGAGCATATTTATTTATAAAATATAGCTTAACGTGGAATAAGAAAATCTAATATGGCCGTAAAAAAGTTTGAGATCAAATACCATAATGTGAAGACTTAAATCGACATTAAGTAAGTTAAAGCCCTTAACAATTCTTAAATATTTTGAAAGGTTCCAAAGCTAGATAGTGAATAAAATAATGTAAGAAAAAGATAATAAAAGCAGTTATAAAATGTAGTTCGGAAATATTTATGAAATGTCTTCTAATCTCCGCTCCGCATATTTCGAAATATGTTGACGATCGCCGTGCGTCTTTAATTTCTTCGAAAGTAAAGAGAAATTAGTTCTCTAACAGGAAATCACATTATATGCCAATAACAATAAAAATTATTATTAGAGATTCGAAGTTTTTAATATGTATTTTAAAGATAAATAAGTAAGAGACGACCGATAAGAAAATTTTCATTGTTATATCTGATTTAATATTAAGCTTTTTAAAATGTCTAATTGTTTCCGAAAGCATGACCAACTTAACAGTAAAAAGTAACCTAATGGGTACTAACAGTTAAGATTTCAAATTGACTTCCGTTACAAGAGTACGACCACTAATCCAAAACAAATAACTATACGTAAGAAGCTTGTCCCAACGTGCAGAGCGTACTTGGAACATTCGGTAATAATGAGCCACATATTATATATATATATATATATATATATATATATATATATATAAATTTAACATTTTTTGAAGGATAAACAATTGAGCGAGCTACTAGGGAGTAGAAGTGGTCATCACCGCCAATGTTTATTCGCAACCTCAAAAGAGTTACCAGTGTTTTTCCGGCTCCTTGCATAAGTATAGAATATTCGATTAAGGCGCGCTTGATATGAAGGGAAAGTAGGCTAATGGAGGGCGAGTGTGCTACCGGAACTCTCACTCACTGTATGAAATGAAACAGCGGAATATGTCATTTCAAGTCAATATTCTGAGAAAGTCCGTTAACTCATCGAGGAAGCCGGTCAATTTGTGTGCTGCAGCCAAGGTGACCACGGCATGGCTCTACCGCTCCTCACTAGCAACATCACGGGCGGAGAACTAGTACCGCACAAAAGTTAAACACCCTTTACGATTACGCCTTACGTATTCGAAACTGCACGAAATTTTCAAAATAAATGTATTGTGATTAAAGATATTAGCGCCTTTTACTTTTTCATAGCCCAATAACATTAATTATTGACTTATATCAAATTGCTTTAATGACCAACTAAGCCAAATAAACCGAGTGACTATTGTTTTTCACGTCTCGGTCTTGTGTTGACTTGCGTATTTGACGTCTATTTTTTACGGTTAATTAAGCCCTATCAAGTTTAATTAAATCTTCTCCTTATCTAGATAACTACACTGTCTTAATTACGAAAAATTAAATGGATAACCGAGTTGCAGAATCATCGCAGACTCCGAACGCTCCCTGATGACTGCATGACGATCATCCCCTTAAATGGATTAAGTTTCCATTACCCGCCTGCATTGTTCTACCCCCAGCGGTGATTGGAAATAGTACAGAACTATACGGTGTAAGGGATAGCTTTGAAAGCGCTTTAAAGCTACTTAAAGAGCTTCATCTTGTTTGACGAGTGATAGCATTTCAAATAAAACATAGTAATAACAAAAAAAAATATAGTGCTATCATCAAATTTATTGTCATTTATAAAACTTCTAATAGTAAAGTTTTTTATTTAATCTAAACAACAATCCAAAAAAAAAACGTTTACAATTATTAGTTTCGAAAAAGTTAATTTATACGCAATTAAAAGAAATACATATCGAGGTATTTGGCCAAAATATGTAAATGTTAAGAAGTTTATCATATTGTAATTTTGAACATTTTAACGAGTTGCACTTTACAGCCGAAAGCGCTGCTAGCGCTGCTAGGAATATGTTCCGTAGGTATTTAGTGAGCTAATACGATTTTTACACAGCGCTTCCGAATGCAATTTTCGCTCAATCGTATAACGGCACTAATTGTTTTATACGCACAAATTAACAAAACTAGGAAAATTACTAAATCTTACTCTATCTTATTCGATAGAAACGTATGCCTGTGCAACAAAAACTCTTATTAAATCTTAATTAACGCAGAAAAAAGGCGCGGTGCAAAAGGAACGTAGAGAATAAAAATCTTGGCTGTAGATAATCAGCCAAATCAGATTTTTCTATAATATTTGAGTTTAAATATATGTACAAAAGGTAAGAAATTTAGTTATAAGATTTTAAAGAATATAATGAATTATAGACATTTTTGACAAAAATGCAAATTGTATTAAAATTCAGAAAGAATATTTTAAGTAGAATATTAAGTAAGAATATTATGCAGTGCGAGCTTGCCTCAATACGAGTATTCTAAGAAGAAGGACATTTTTGATTGCTCTTATAATGAATTCATACTTTAATTAAGTTATTTTGTATTGGTAATTTTGAAGAAAGTTTTTAGTAAAATATGTAGTTTTATAAGCACAATGCGATTTAACAAAAAAATTATATGACGTACCCGGGCATTGATTAGTATAACCAAATTAGTTGAGTTGAATGATGCTTGAATAAAAATTATTAATAAAAATTAGATACTACGTAAGAAAATACTAACAAAACAGCTCTTCAAAGCAACGAACAAGTAAATTAGGAAAAAAAAGTCCTCCTCGCTCGTCATTACGTTCCACAAATTGCTTCAAAAATTATCCCTTCAAAAATAAAAAGTGGAATCACACTCCGCCCGCGTACTCCCTACAATTTAAGTCTATCATTTACTTTACGAAGCCCTTCAAAGTAATGGCCTCCTTCTAATAAAAGGTCTGTCTCCGGTAATGACTTTATTCCGTGACGAGTTAATTTACAAATCTATCAAAAAACTAATACTTTTCGTTGTACGAGACTTTTGACTAAACTACTTTTTAATGATCAGAATTAACATTTTGTTCCATCGAACTTTTCATGTGTACCAATTTCCAAGTTAAGTATATGTTGAAGGTAATAAGTAATGATATGTAAGTTTATTGCATATGTATAACTTATTATATATTTTTTTTAATATTGAAATATACATTAAAATACATATTTCTTTGATAATGTTTGTCAAGTTGTTAAAAATTAAATTCAACGAGTGTACAATGAGAACAACCAACCAAGGTAGCAGTTGGTATTCCGAGAGAAAAGTTACTTACCGACGAACTAAATAAAGTGAATTTTGTATCTTCAATTGTGCTTAGTTTAAATCACATCAATTTTTGTAAATTTTAAGAAAAAATTTAACTAATATCAGCACAAACACTTGTTTTAAAACCATAAGGATTATACCAACTTATTGTATTAAAATTCACACAAATTCTCCTGTTGGCCAGAGATTTGATTGTTATTATTGAAATCGAAGAATGGGGATACACAAGCAACTCATTAATAAATTTTGTTTGTGTTAATTTTCGTTGACATTTATAAAATTTTATCACAACTTCAAATAAACTGAAATTTTTTATTTGAGTATAAAATGTCAATTAAGAATTTTGATTCATTTTAAAGTTGGTGAAAATGTCTGTGACATACAAACATATAAAAGAATACATAGACATGACGAATCTGTAAAGGTTTGAAGCACAAAAATAAGCAAAAAAAAGTAACATTAAAATTAAAATTTTTCGCTTTTTGTACTTGATTAGCACTCGTTGTATCATAATAGAATAAAAAAAAAAACTGAAAATGGTTGACTGTGAAGGCCATCTCTAAAATTTTTCGTTCTTTATCGATGAGTTTTGAAAGTTTTTGAATTCGAAAATTCGAAAATGGTTGACTTTACAAGCCATGTCTCAATTTTTTTCTTCTTTCGAGCTCAAAATGTTCAAAGATATAAATAGCAGTAAACAATAGTACTATTTTGAGTTCCTGGGTTTGAAGATGTAGTTATAATAAGTTTTGAGTTCTTCAAGCTCATAAACAAAAAATGTTTAAAGAAATAATACGCTATTTTTACTTTTCAAATATGATATGTTTCAAATGGGGGAAATCAAAAACAATCCATCGGTACGAAAAAATAATACCAATGACTTTCAATCAGATCGATCATGATATGTTACAGCAGAATTATAGAGATGGATTCAGTAAAAGGTTAAATTACCGTTTTCCTCGAACGGCACTGCGAGATGAACCGTTTTATAGGTCTTTGTGTTGTGAACTCCGAGCCGGAGGTAACTCGCGCTGTATCAGATTTTTCTGTTACTCTCGTAAACTACTGCTCAGCTTAGGGGTCGCTTAGACTGCAAGAAAAAAGAAATTATAATGTTTTCTCGTAGACTGTTAATTTGTTATTTTTTGTTAAACAATGTCAGTCAATATTCTAATGATACTCTACTTGTATTTACTTTACAGTTTCTAAAATTAGAAGACACTTTTTAATATTGCATTTACTACATTAAGTAATTCGATTTTTATTGTTTATCATATTCGCTGTTTTGAAGTTATATCTTTAATTTCCAATTTCCTTTTCATTTATAATTTTTAAAAAGGAAATTGTATTTACTATAGAGATACCTAACTGCGGCGCAGTTTAAAATAAGGACAACATTTTGGCCGACATGTGTATATTATAAATAAAAAGGTTATTTTTAAGGACATGTATGAAGTTCTCGAAGGGGTTTCAATCATCTAAAAATTTCTGAAAATTTAAGTTTTTTTACAAATCACAAAATGTTTTATGGCATAACTTTAAAATTAATGAACTGACTAATTTTATAAATCATTCAGCTTATTTACCTAAAAAGGTATGTCAAATAACGACGTATCACTTACCATTAGAATAAGATTAGCAAATATTTTTCCTAATTAATTTTAAATTCATTATTAGATTAACATCGGGCTCATGGTAATTAAAATAATTTCAATCACTTTAGATTTTCTTAATGTTCGGAAAAGTAGTAGTGAATAACTTTTTTTAAATATTTTCAAGTTATTTTCTAATACCTTGAAAAGGTTTGAATGATCATTTTCAAAATAGAATCATCAGTAATCTTCAAAAAAATATATCTAAAGTGGTAAAGTTTTTCAAAATCGGTTAACTTAATCTAGTGTAGTATTTCTAGTCGAAATTTCTTGAAAATTTTAACTAAACCAACAAACTGAAATCGAATTTTAAATTGTTGTCTCCTAAAAGAACATTAACATAAATATACATACATTTTTACAATAAAAGAATATAGAAAGAAATTATCTTTTGCTCTAAATAAGTGCAAGTATATCGTATAATTTTAAAAGGTCGTCTGCAAAGCCCTTTAGTTAAAGTTCCACTAGTGTAATGTTTCAGAAGTGATAGCTTGTTACGCCACGGGAACTGCAGTTAGTCAATTCCGATTGTTATTTTTACAAACAGCTTCTTGAGCTCGTAACGCCAAGAGGTATAATAAATGCTTTCCTCTAACAATACTTGTCATTCGATAAATGAAATACATCTTTATTCTTTCGAAAATATTAACAACAAAATTATACTTATGTATTTGTAAATTTAACGCTTATCATTATTCAAAAATCATATATTTCATTACACCATACAAAAAAAATCAAAAGGTTTTCTGTACTCTGATGATATTAAAAACTCTGTCTTGTGAAACTATTTTCATTTCAGAATAATAGATTCTTCTAATTTGTGTTGTACACCCAGAAGCATGTCTAGTACCTTGTAAAAAAATGTAATTCAAAATGTGAGGGGGTTGAACGTGAGGGTCTTTCACGCTGTTGAAATTTGAGTTAAGTTAACTCCGCCGACGTCGGTGTGGCGACTCAGCGACTGATGCCTCGGCGTGCTCTCTGAGGCACAGAACGAGTGTTATATTCCATTGTCATTAAGAGAGTAATTCACGTTTAGACATATAGTTTATTTCTCGAAAATGGTATTAAAGATTTTTGTTTAACATTGTATTTAAATAATAACTGGAGTTCCAAATTTATCCAGATTGATATCATTATTGAAGTTTGATATTATTTTCCAAATTTATAGTTTTTCAATTGTTTGATTTGAAGTTCAAAAATAAATTTTCATGGAGCAACAGTTTTCAATACAAAGTAAGTATGGCACACATTAATATATGAAAATTAATTAAAAATGGCCACATCTTGTTAAAAATCAAAAATTTCAATGCATGCTTAAACATAAATTTTCTATTTTCTTTTTACGTCGTTCATCACTAACTAATAATATAATTATAAAATAATCCTCAAAAAAAGTAAGCTTTCCCTGCGTTATCATATTGTAAACGGACAGTGTGTAGCTGTGATAAGTTATAGTGACAACAAAAAATTGCCCGGATGACACTAGTTAGCAATGTGAGGTGCAATCACTCAGCTAGGAAGACGCGTAAATATAACAGCAGCATTTCAAATCATAGGAAGTTGCAGATTTATATTGTGCAAGCTTGCATTGAGCTGTCGACATGAGCAGTTGTCGATGCCTTTCTCGCGACGCGAAGCACACTTCTCATATTTTTTTCCTCCCGAACATCCCTCCCGGTGCAGCGCTCTGCGCCTGACTGGGAGGGCTCGACTTGATTTATACCGTACCCTCTTGTACGATGCTAATCGGCGTTAAGTAGCTAGTCCTTGATTTATGGCGTTAGATTAAAGTATAATTATTTGCGCCGCGCGGCTTTCGGCGAGATTCCGAGCGTGTTTATCACTTCGCCGCTTTGTTCTCGCTAATCACTTTGCGGTGTGCGCGGAGACGTTTCTAACCGAAATGTAAAGCAAGTGTAAGTTATGTGCTTCGACGATTCTTCTGTGTTTGTGCGTGCTCCAAACAAATTTACATTCCCCGAGATGAAATGAATGTAGAATACGGAAAGTAATTTATTTTAAAATTCTATGTCAAATCTGCTATAAATAGAGACCTTATAAATTAGCATATTTCATGTATCGTTGTCCACTTAAGGGCCATCCATAAATTACGTCACATAAATTATACGGTTTTTGACCCCCCTGCCCGTCCTTGTCACATGTGACCAAAATGTAAATGAAAACAGCAGTTCTTACAATTTTTTTTCTTCAAAATACTTAAAATATTGGACAAAATAAAAGGCAAAAACGTTTTTTCGTTTTCGTATTTCCGATTTGACGTCACAAAGCTTTTGACTAGCTCCTTGTCGCGCGTTGTAACATTTCGTTGATCCCACCCCCCAGCGTGTGACGTAATTTATGAATGGCTCCTTCAATTCTTCACGTGAGCGTAAAAACCGACAATTATAATAATCATAAACGATGATATTGAAGCAGATAATCGTTGCCTTTTTGCAATTGCTTGTACTTTCTGAGTATGATAATATCTACAATATGCAAATTTCATTATGAAAATTCGTACATTTGGACAATAACCTTCCATGCTGTCGAGCGTTCCGTGTCGATTGTGTGATCGGCCTTATAACAGTGTCGTATAACACTCGCTTGACATTGCCTTGTAAATAAGTCTTATAACATTGTCTTATAAACATATTTAATTCGGTTAAAGTATAAGCAACTTGTTTTTCACTGCATCGACAACATTTAGATTTGCGCTTACAAAACAGTATTTGCGGACGACGCAACATTGTTGCTTTCACTTCGAAGAAAAAGACGTTGTAAGTTATCGTTTGCTGATCGAAGCTTACAGTGAGCGTGCACTATCTAAGTCCGAATGCAATGGATAGTTTAGACTATTGAAAAATAGAGCTTTCTGCGTTAGTCACAAGGAATGGTTTGAAAGAAAAACGACAAGAATACCTTAAGGGACACGAAATGCGATTTTCTTTAATGACAATGGTCAACCACACATTGCTGAATTGATTAACAAAAATTCTCTGAAAAGTGTACCCCCTGAGACATAGGGCGGGTTCAGATTATGAATTATCCAGATAAATAGCATATGCAATTCTTGACGATCATTTTTAATGAAATGAATATGTGAAAAAATAGCATAATAAATTAAACGATAGTGTGACATTTGAAATACAAAAATTTTTTTATGTATTAATACAGTTGAACCTCGATAAGTTAAAGTCCAAGGAAACACAAAATATTTTAAGTTATAGAGGTTTTAAGTTATCAAGGGTCTATGTTAGGGATAGGTTAATATTGAGGTAGGTATGTACATATGTATGTATGTACTATGTACCCTTGTTCCACCCTTTATCAGCGTATGGGAGTGTTGTTAGTTTTCTTTTTTGAACTCATTTTAAGCCAGTTTTATCACACAGTAAGTAAAGCTATGTTTCTAGGACAATGATCAAAAACTTATGATCCAAGGCTTACTTATGTCTTAAGCGGTTACCCTTAAGACATAAGGTCTTAAGGCTAACCGCCGCAAAGCTTTAAAGAATTTCGAAAAAGCAAACAATAGGTGACATATGTATTATTTACGTTAACAATTTAACTAGTGAACACGTGCAAGCAATAAATACCGAAACCTTTTGTTTTGCACACTCTTTCGAAATGACTCATTGACAAACAATTTTATGTTATAGAGGTTGTGGAAACATTTCTTTAAGTTACTGAGGGCCAATACAGAGATTACTTATTTAAGTTATAGAGGTTGCGTATTTTAAGTTATAGAGGTTTTGGGCTCTGATGGGAAGGGAACATATTATTTTTTGAAGTTATAGAGGTTTTTAAGTTACCGAGGTTTGAGTTATCGAGGTTCTACTGTACAATATTTTAGCCGATCATCTAACGATTTACGATATTTATCGTGAGATTTGTCTTTACGTGTCTTAGTTATGGCAATTGGGATCGAAATCTGATCAGAATTGAGTATGTGGGAGATGAAATCCATATAAAATAAATATGAAAGATAAGAAAAAGTATTTTACATTCATACGTGTGAAAACGTAGATAGAGATCCAATTATTTATTCAAAGAGATTAAGGAATTACTGGTGTAATGGATAATGAAGCATAATTACATAATTGACAGTACTCCGTATTGAATTCGTGTATCCATTAAGCTACTAGAGTGCAATACGAAATACTACTGTAGTAGAGTTTTAGTATTCCACCACAAAAACATATTACAATTTTTTTTCTTCGCTCGTAAAGGCGGTGGAGTCATAATTCTTGTAGGAATGGAAATTTGGCAAAATGTCTTTTGAATTCACTATATAAAAGTTTCAAATTTGCGTCCCTCCGTCAAAAAGTTAATCGGACGGTTACTGTTCAGGATCACAGTTCTTTTGAAAACCGATTGTAAGTTAAAGAGTTACTTACAATTTTTATCCAGTAGTATGAAAAAATATAATAATTTCTTATTTTATATGTCTGAATCTATCGGCTTAAACTGTCATTTGCCTTCAATGAAACATCAGAATAGATCAATTTCTACTGAAAATTAAAAAATCATGTTTCGCGAGCACTCAAAACTGAGAAATCGGTGTATCCAAATTCAACGATAATGCTCAATGTTTTATTTTATTTAACAATTACTTTTTATTAAGTCAAAATAAATATTGTTACAGACATGTGTAGTGATATTTACATTTGTTTGTATTGCAGAAGTTCAATTTATAAACGGTATACTATTTGATTGTACGACATGCCGAATTCTTCAGGCACCCTTGTTCTCCGATACGCTAACCAGCGCATTTGGGTTCGATTGCCAGTAATGTAATATTTTGGAGGAGCTAGGATTCTGTAGTTTGATTTCCGAGTTGGTACTTGATCAGAACACAAGTAACTCCGTTGCTCATTCTGAAATTATTCAAGCTTTAATAGGTGTTTAGTATAACCAGAAAATGAAAATTATAGTCCGACGTTGACAGACAGCCCAATTTGCCTTGACGGTATCTTTTCTTAAAGCGCAATTAAATCTTTCATGAAATGAAAATTATGTGTTATATTGAACAAAAAAAATAATCATACCGATTCCTTACTGTATTCAATTATTCATTCATAAAATATCAAAAGTGACATAAGTTTCTTTAAACAGTGGTCCAATCTGCTAATGAAAGATTTCCTTCAAAACCTCATATTCTTATCACTTACAATCTATTCAAAACGCCTCGCCTCCACATTCATACGTCAACAGAACAAAGCGGGAATTCAATGACATGTCAAAATAGTTAACGTGAAGATTTCATAACGGATTATCCCCACGCCGCTTGATCACTTAAGTCGCCGTCTCCCTAAGACAAAAGCGCGGAACAACATAGACGTTAGAGTAACGAATCTGTCGACGCGCGCCGAGACGGGCGTAATGAGCCGCGAGAGCTAAATGAGCCGGAACGCGCGGGACTCCGCGCGCGGACTCCGATGCGGGAACGGTGTCGCGGACTTTTATGTTTTCGATGGATTCCGATAGGGCCGTCGAGTAGGAGTCGTGAAATTTAGAAGGCCTACACCAAACAATGCGACTTTAAAATGATCTCGTTGTGATATATTACCTACTTAACGGAACTACATTGTATAATCGTTGTTAGATCTCATTGCTGGGCGCGTGTCTCTCATGATTTACAGTATTGATACGGTCTAAGACTATTGGCAATAATTCCTATGTTTTTTTTTCAATATGGGTTGAGAATTTTATGAGTCTTAAAGTATCCGATAAAAATCACGAATGAAAAAGTCTAGTTTCGGCCAAAATCACCACAAAAGAGCAAACATACATTCATATTTTATTATATGTACAGACTGATAAATACTTTATTTTCTTATGAGTCGAGTAGTCTGATAATGAAACAATAAAACTTATTTTATTTTTATTTGCTATCTTGTAAAATTCAATCAATTGCAATTCATTTGTTAGTTAAAAAAGGAGGATTCACGATATAATTCAAAAAAATGCGAAAAGTAATATAATTTATAAAAAAATGTTTACGGGTATTATTTTTAAGTTATTGAAAGCACAAATACACAATCAACTACAATTATGATAGCAATCTACAATCTTATGCCTATGACTGCCCAAGATTTTTTTCTTAAAATGTCAACTAGTATGAATTAAAAATTTATCGATGTACAATAATATTTCGCCGTATATATCAGGAAAACATTGATAACGCGAAAGCAAGAAAGCTCTAGTATGATTTTAAATACCACCTGCTTAACTTAAGCGTATGTTTCCGATGGGGCAGTGCAGGTACGTCATCTTGTCCAACACGACCCTGTCGATATTCTAATGCGAAGTCGTCCCGGTCGTATCGCAAAGCGCCGGCGGCAGACGGAGGTCCCTCTTAATCCGGCTCATAAACGGCAGGAGCTGAGTTACGCGCCATATCTGTCAAAAACTGAATCCTAACTACGGTGACGCCTTTGAAGGGCTTTCCTAGCAAAGGGCGTCCCGGGGCCCGCCTCAGCTGCGCGCCGACGCAATATTCATTCAATTTAACAAGGCGGCCCGAAGCGAACGGCGTTTGCTCAAACGCAGTCGGATTTTGAACGGCTGTAAAATCGTATGGTTCATTTCGGTTATTGACGGATTTTAGTCGCTAAGCCTCCGGTGAGCGCTTCGCTGATTCAATATTTTATCGTCACTTTTAGAGGATTGTGTAATATTATTTCGTTTCTAGTAATTAAAGTATCAGAATCTTAGGTTTATTATAATTAATGAAAGTTGTCGGTGTTATAAAATGGACCATTGTCAAACGAGATCAATATAGACTATGGATAGGTGTCAGAATATAAAAAAAAAGTGAAAATTTATAGAAAATTAACTATTATTTTTATATTAATGCAGTAGTATTTATTTACTGTACATATAAATCAAACAGATAATAAGAAAACTCAACTTCATAATTAATGTAACTATTAAACACCATAAATTTTTTTTAGAGATTGCTTTTTATTATTTATATGGAAGTATTTTTTACATTCAAAATACTGGTTTAATTATCGAATAAGCATTCTTCACGTACACTGAGAAGAATTCAAATTTCGTCAAATGCACACTAGTTAGTGGCTTACACGCGAGCGTTTGTAAGACTGTACTTTTTACACTCTATTACACAAATCTCTACAGATTTGTAGTACTGAATTTGAAACCCTACAAACCCTCGTACTGAATTTGAAAATTGGCGCGGAAATAGTTTGACAGCAAAGGGCGGGCAAAGCCTACATTTTGTTGGTTTATTTGTCTTTCCGTTTGTATATTTTTTCATAGCTCAATCATGGCTAAACTGAGTTGAATGAACTTGGTGGCTTAATAGAGTATACCAGTTTGTAACATAATGTATAAGTGTGTTTATCTTTTTGTCTGTTTGTGTAAAAGTTTATTTATAACTCGACAACATCTCACCAAAATTATACGTCGACGCGGACGCATCCACGTGCAAAAGCTCGTATTACATTAGTTGTATTAAGAGAAACGATTCTCATTCTTTTTTTCCAACTTGGCGAAAAATTGCGAGCTCGTAATCTTTAAGCTTGTTTACTGTAATGTAATAAAGCTGAATAGAAAGTATTAAGCATGCACAGTTTCTATAGAAATATAAAGTCTTTATTCCTCAAAATCGTTTATAAATTAAATAAGTGTGAAAATTATTTGTTTTCGTTGTATTTAAATTTCATTTTTTAATTTGATATAGACCACATACCGGAACGTGATAAAGTATCGCAAGATGACGTGATATCGATTCAAATAAAAAATAATAGAATAAAACTCATGGTATAGACACAATAGCCTCTATAAATGTATTGTGAATAACACTTTTACCGGAAAAGGAAATGCGAGGAGCTCGGCGCGCATTAAGCCGGATCGGCGGGTGATTGTGACTTAACACACATAATTAATCAAGACCCCTTCACCGCCGTCGTGGGCGGGCGAAACTGCGCGCTTGTAAATGTAAGTTGTGCTTACGTTTACTTAGTTCTGTCTCACTTAATACCGACCGCGCGGCATCACAATACACCGATATCCGGAATCAGTTCTGGTTTTATATGTAAATAAAATTTACATTTAAGTTATTCGCTCGGTAATCTATTCGTAATATTTTTTTTACAGAACGAAACAAACGAAAGTGTGAGCCAGTACAGAGTAGGTGATCACCGCCACCCATAGACGTTCACAACGTCAAGCCGCAGTCTAACCTAGTGCGTTGCCGATTTTTTGGAAAGAAATAGGCTCTTGAAGACCCCCTTGTTGATGAGGAACACCGCCGATGGCTGATCATTTCAGATTTTTTTTAACCATCAAGATGGTGTTGATGGAATTTGTGGGAGAGGAAAGATGACGATAGTGATCGACAGAAATAAAGTTGAACGATTCTTCACAATTATTCCAAAATACATGCACAAAAGTTACTAAGATACTACATTTCTTCGCACAGTCGACTATATATTTTTTGTATAATAAAAGGTGTATTTGTTTAACTACGTCTATTGAACAGAATATAGATATTAGAACATATTAATTTCATGTACAACTCTTCTATGTGCTAAGACTAATTTAAAGAATGACGATATATTATGAGCAAGCAGTTGCAGCTTATAAATAAAAAGAAAACATATTTTGCGATTTCACGATAGTTAAATGCCTTAGACACGACAGAAGCTTAAATCCATACAAATATTCTACAAATAGTTACCTAAACACAGTTCCACAAGACATCGATAGCTTTGATTCATTAGCGCTGTATTAGATTCAGCTCTCTCGGGAGGGATTAGACATTTGTAATTAGGCAGTTGGTAATTAAGCAGTAATTGATCGTGTAATTGTAACATGAACACGAAAAAAAAGCTATTTAATCAGGTAAATTGATAGATATATAGCTCTCGTTAAAGATTTAAGTACTTGTTACAATTTCTGATTGACGGTTTAAATGAATATGGTGATAGTTAATATAAGATAATATTTAATGTAAATAATAGAGACACTTTCTTTACGACATGAAGAGATATAATAAAAAGTATCTTCGAAATTTCTGGATGAACAGTATAATAAATATTACATTCTCAGATCATTCAAACTGTAAGTGGTACAGTCTCTGATAACAGGACAAAGTAGGTAAGAACTTGTTTTTACGAGAGTTATGATTGCACAAAATTGGGTCGAGATCGGCGTCGTGATATATTTTTTTCTATTTATAATAATATATTCGGACATTTTATAAAACGGAATATAGATTTTACCCGCACAGAGGCGGCAGATGGAAAGTTAAACATTGCATAGCTTATTACATGCAAAGAATATTAAATAAGTTGAAAATATAAAATCAAAATAAAGACGGGTCTATTAGCAATTAATTACCTAAAAGATGTGAGCCAGCCATCGAGTTAAACGCATCGTTCAATGAAACCCCCGTACAATGGCGGGTTCCGTTGAAGCGGCGCGTGAGTCCGATCGCGTTAATAGAACTCGCCAATGTTTTATTAAAATTTTAATAATCCCAAAGCCGAAACGCCATAAAGTGCGGGCGCGCGGGCGCAGTCCATTCGGTTAATCGAGCCGGCGAGGGTGGCGCCGGCGGGACAATGGCCAGCGGGCGCCGGCCCGGTTATCCTGAGTTATGACCGGATTAACATACGGCTATCTTGATCGCCGCGCCGGAGGTGATATTGCCCGCTGTTCGGACGCGGGCGAAACTGGCCTACGATCGCGTCCGGCTGGCTTAGCATCACGCCCAGATAACAGTTTCTCTATAAAACTATCTTTTTCATCTATCTCTCATCTTTCATCTATCAATTTCATCTATAATCATATATATATATATATGATGATATTCATATATATATGAACTGACTGTCGGATATACTGACTGACTGATGGATATATCAATGCACAGTCCATACTTCTAGATATAGAGTTATGAAATTTTGTGTTTCTGTTTCAATATAGGCGAGCACTGGGAAAGGGTCTTTAGCTACTCAATTCCTAAGGGGATAAAAAGGGTGAAACACTGTTATATAGAAAATTGAAATTGTTAAAGCTATATATATCAATCTTAATATTTAATTTACTTAAAGAAATAAAAAAAAGTGATATATTTTTTTCAAATGAACCCTGAAGGAAATAATAAGGGATAGAATGTAGTATGGAAAAACAAATAGCTGACGAAATTGTAATGTGATATGACATCAATTGTGATTAATGAAAAAAATTGTATTTTTGTGAATCATTTATAATTAACGCTACAAATCCAAAATAAAATTTCACATTCGAAATATCTTTATTTTATAGGTTATAAAATAACACTTGAAATACGTCAACATTTCTTGCGAATTCACTTTACCATTGGTTCGGAAGGAGGTTTCCTTAATAAGAACGAGCAAGAAACATAAGGGTAGCTCTTTTCTAATTACATCATGCATAGCCAAAACAAATATAAAACCATTAATGAACGAAACAGCTCGGTAAGAAATTGAGCCACTTATGCCCATGGATATTTGTCCTCTAAATATTCGGAAATTGTATTATACTCTTTTTACTGAGTAATGACACTCTTAAATTTATATGAGGGTAAATCTTGTATATCCACAGGAACTCGATTGAACATGCGCACAGAGTCCTCTATATGAATTTGTGACTTTGGGTAGTGTACTGACATGTAAACACAGTTTATTTTAATTTTTGATATTGAGTTTACATCTAACCTTTTTTTTTAACATTTTTATTTTCTTTTAAAAATAATGAATTTTCGTAAATTGATTGGGACGCCAGAGTTAAGATTTCAATTTCCGCAAACTTATTTCCGAGAGGTCCGAGTTTGTAAGTTGCGGAAATGGGCCGCTTCTGTTGCACTAATATCCTATATCTGCGACGTATCCCCAGAGCAAGACGTCATACGACATCAGGCTATAGAAACAGCCAAAATAGACTAATCTAGCAATTTCGACGTCTGATAAATTTCTTATTTTTTCACTGTATAGGCGACAGAGCTAAGCCTTTTACTAACTTACTGATATGAGAATCCCATTGAAGCCTATTATCGCGAGTATTTTCCAGAAACACGGTAGCATTAACAAACTCCAATTCTTCGTTACGTACTGAAATATTTCCGGATCTATGTCTTATATTTGGAAGAGAGAATTTATATATTTTGTTTACAATCATAATAGACACTCCATGAATGTCAGCAGTCCTCTTCATGTCTAAAGTTTTAAATGTTTTGATAACCTCTTCATAACTCGCATTTTTATATTCTAAAATAATACTACAAATCGGACTAGTTTTCTTCGGTAACGATTCGGCAAGAACGGGAAATGAGTTAAAAGACCCGGTAGTTGAGACAGGAATGTCAGTAAACAATGTTTCGGAGGCCTTAGCAACCTATATGTGTTCATTCAAGGTTTTGTCATATAACTTAAATTTAAAATCAAAACCTCCGCCCCATGCGTGGTTTCCTTAAAGTAAACCTGAAGTGGGGAAAATGAGGGTTGAAATATTTATATAGAAAAACAAATCCATTTAAGCTATTGACTTCAAAATTTAAATTCTATTTTCGTATAACAACTGAAAAAATAATAACATTTTGGGAAAAGTAGCTCTAAAGCGTGTGATAGAGGATGAAATGTCGTGTGGAAAATCGAAACCGACGAACCTATTCATGGCAAAATTTAAAAATCGAAATCGAATGAAGCTACTGATGTCACCATTTCTATTTTTCTTGATTATCTTTATATATAGCAATTTAACATCCGTTCTAGTCTTTCCGTCATAGAAAACTACGTATACACATTTTACTTTGATACTAACATGTGCCCCGGCTTCGTACAAATCGTAACCGTGAACGTTAGCGCTATAGAAATCGAAAGCTAATCGGGGAACAGATTTGAGATTTGGGAGCGGGCCGGAAATTGAGAACAGAACCGGTTTCGGAATTGACTGTGGACCGAGATTGTAATTAAGAGCGTAACAGGAACAAAATCAGCGACAGCACCGAGATCAGACTTAGATGTGAAACGAAATTGTGATCAATCTTATATATTCATGCATGCGGAGACGCGGGCGGAAAGCTAGTTTATTATATCGACGCGAAAAGATTAGCCCTATAGGGATATACGTTTCCCTAGGGTCATGCTAGGCCTAGTTACATTTTGAGATTGAGTCTGTATAGGGTGGAAAATTAAAAAGAAGATCGCTATGTAACTTTTTTTTCAATCAAATATCACAAAAAATGTATACAAATGTTATAGGTTTTAGTTTAATACAATGTTTACAAAAGTTATATCAAATAATATTATAAGAAAAAGTAAGTACATGTATATGTATGGTACCACATATAACGTTCACGTGTTCAATAAGAAAATATAAATATATTGCGAAATTTGAGAAAAATGTAAAAAGAACGTGGTCGGATGGACCAGCTAGTTGTAATTACAAATAATAATGATTGTAACCGTAATTTTCTATTTTGACTACGACTACGAGATTAGATCAAAAGAGAGACAATTTACTATATTTAACTAAACAGAGAGGTGGGGTTGTTGTGCCCCCGAGTAGCCAAAACCTGCCTTGTATCTATGGAGGCAATACGAAAGGTCCACTCTACCTTCTAATAATGGACCATTTGCGAGGAGCGAAGGGCCGGAATGGATTAGTCCGTTTCGATGTCAACGCATTTGAATTAATCTGCTTAAAACGAGTGTATCAATTGACAATGAGATATTTAAATGCAATTAGTGAAAAATGTCAATGTTTCGTATTATACAAGTGGCTTTTTTGTATTAACCTTCTTACCTGAATAAAAGTTAAATTACAAAAATACTGTATGTATTAATGGATATTCTATCGCTTAGTAATAGTGCCGTAAGTGACGTACACGCCTCCCTCACGACTAACTGGAATTACCGTAAATAATTCATTACGTCTTATTTTTCTCTTGCCATTAATTTAATATCTCATTAGCATGTGAATATTAATGTCTTCATCAATACCTACTTCATTCTAACAATTACGTTTATCATTATTAATTTCGTCAAACTTTACGTTGTTTTCGCGAGGTGTCAAAAGAAGCTATTTACAGTATTTGTTTAATAAATGAGATGTTAATCATTGAATCTTAATCGTTGTGATTTCCTATTCAGTTTATTGTAAATATAACATATATGTATATTTTCTTAAATAAAACTTTATTAAAAATTATTACACTATAATAATTTTAGCGTGTACCTTCGTCGTGCGTTTGGCTTGATTTACAATACATAACGTCGCGGCAGTGCATATCGTAGGTTCGAACCCCATATTTTATATTAATATAGATTTTGTTGCATTAATTATATAACAAACTACATTTATTGGATTTGGCTTCTTCGTTTATTTTATATATCACGAGTCGACTTGGATCGTGAATTTGAACAAAAATTGAAAACAACCTCGCTAGAAATTAATGCATCCAAAGAATTATGTAACAGTTTTGTGAGCGAGCGCGATGACCACGAAATAGAAATAAAATCAGTTATATTTTTAAATACCAAAATGAAAAGCGAATTAGCCGAATTAGACATCAAGTGTAATGACCTCACAGGTCAGCGCGATCGCTTACAAATGGGCAAGGAAATGAACGGCTGTCGAAAGCATTACGAAAATTCTTCTGCAAATTCAAAGACTTTAGGAAGAATTATACAGCAATAGACTGCAAACGGATAAATTGCAACACGAAATAGACATGTATAAAGTGGACGAGACAATTAAGTTGTGCAATTCAATACTGAATGATACGGCACAGTCTAGCACGCCGAATCCCTCTTTGAATTTAAATTATAATAAGGTGATAAATTAAAAAAAAATGGAAATACTTTTAATATAAAAGACATTATTAGGCGGTCACAAAAATAAAATAAAACGACGGAATTGTAACTATAACTTATACTTATTATAACTTATCTTATTACTTAGACTATAATTGTAACTGTCAGGTTTTGCAGAACCAATCAAAACATTTGCAAAATAATTTGCAATAAATAACTGCATAATTCGAATCGTGCAACTTCAATTCAGAATCTAATTTATATCGTAATGATTTAATCTATGACATCAAATCGACTGATCGGGTAGACTGCATCGGTCCCATTTACGGGCCAGAACTGAATAATAAATATGAAAATAAAAAAAACTTTTACATCGGTCCAGGGGACTGTTGCACTCCATACTGATCTGACGATGAGGGCCGGGAGAGAACGGTGATCTGTCCGGACGATTTGGGTGTTGGATTGGGGCCCATGTTGAGCAATTGTGTGGGCCACCGGGTATTGAATATTTATATGCCTAGAGCCTCATACAGTGACATTTTAAATAAAATTTTATTAGATAAGCATAGCGAGAACACCACAATTATTATTTTGGTGGGGAATAGTTTGGGGAATAGTGTGCGATCAAAATATATGATTGCCTCTTTCTCCCGTCTTCTTGAATCGTCTCATCGAATTAATCTTCAAATAATTTTGTGCGCTTTTTCATATTCAAATCACTTGTCGGAAAAGCAAATTAAAGATATTTATAATATATGCACATTTATGTACAATAAATATAACTTGGCGTTATAGTGATGCTAATATATTCTTTTATATTAATATATTTTAATAATTTAATTAATATATTTAATTTTATTCTGACAAATATAGGATGTCCCTATCCAAATATTTTAAACGTCATTTTGGCTGAATTGCTAGCCTATAATATTGATTCTGTCATATTGTTAAATAGAACAGAGTAGTTATAAGAGTGACTGCGACGCGATTGGATGTGAAGGCTCTGTTGGAGTGCGGAGCTCTTAGGATTTAAATGGGCTGCTTCGACAGAGAGAGACCTTAACTTAGTAATCCAAAATAAACAGGGTTTTCTCGTCAAAAGGAAATTTGCAGATTCTTTCCATCTAAATTTCAATAGGTTAATTGTCAAGAAGGCTGAGAGTAGCTGTAGTGTATTATTGAATAAAGTACTATTGCGTTAATTTCGGCCTAAGGTTATGATTAGAAATAATAATAATTTAAATAATTGTATTCTAAACCTGGTGTATCAGAATATTCAGGGCATGAAAAACAAGGAGTTAGAGGTTGAGCTGTTCATAGACAGTGCCAATATTGATATACTATGTATTACGGATCATTGGCTCAGGAACGGTTAGCTTCTCTTTGGCTTTCTTAATCATCAGATTGTAAGCTCCTTCAGCAGAGAGAATTCATTACATGGCGGTTACTTAACTGTTATCCGTAATAATCTAAAATTTAAGAAAAGAACTGATATTGTGGACCTTTCTGCTGAGCGGGTTGTGGAGACAGCATTTGTGGAACTCGAGCGACTTATTGTGATGAGCATGTACAGGCCACCTCGGTCTTCTTATGCATTGTTTGAATCGATTATGGATCGAGCCTTGTGTAAGATAAATGATAAAAGTAAATATATTGTGATATGTGGAGACTTTAATGTAAGGTTATTAGATGTCACCAATCACAGTGGTAGAATTTTGGAGTTCTTTGGGTGTTACAATCTGTCAAACCTTTTTTTTTTTTTTGGAGTATACAAGAATCACGTCTGTCTCTAAGACATGTCTTGATAATATTTATAGAAATGTTGAACCACTTCAAAAACATAATATTAATAATTTAAAATCAGATCACAGTGGTAAAACAGCGTCTTTTAAAATAAAGGTTAAAAGAAATCTTAAAAAGTTATAAAGTGTATACCATTAAACAAAAAACGACTGGTAGAATTTGAAAAATGTGTCATGCAGAGGATTATAGAACTACAATGCTGTAACAATTCCAGTGAGTTGTACAACTCAATATTTCATGTAATAAAAGAGGAATACAACAATATTTTCCAAACAAAAATTATTAAAGTAAATGAATCATTATTGTTCAGTGATTGTGCAACAGTGGGAATACGCATAAGTACGAAAAGATTGTATGACTTTGATGCCGAAAGAACCAACAATAAAAGCTACAAACAAAGGGACACGCTGGGAATATTAAAAACTATTCAAAAACTTTTAAACGCGCTTTTATCGTGGCTAAAACGAATTATATTAATAGTAAATTGAAGAACAGCAAAAATTTAATGAAAACAATTTGGAGTGTCATAAAGAACGAAATAGGAAAAATTAAAGGTCGCGATCTTGACTTCCAACTTAAGATAAATGATAAAATTCTAAAAAAAGAAAGAAGTTGCCGAAGCTTTTGAAACATTTTTTTACTGATATTCCAATTTCGACTACCAAATCTATCAATTCATCTCCCACTCTTGCTGAATCTTTGTTGAGAGAAAATATTCCGCTATTAATATTAATTTCGAATATAAATACATAAATTCGGAATGCATTATTGAGGCATTTAAGTCGTTGGATATAAAATAGACTGCTGATTTCAATCGTCTGATAGTTTAAATTGTAAACTCTATTATTGATTGTGTTGCATTGCACTTGGTGCTTGTTTTTAATAAATGTTTGGATGATGGCATGTTTCCTGATCTAATGAAAGAAAGCAAAGTTGTACCCATATTCAAAGGCGGTACTAAATCGAACCCCACTAACTTTAGGCCTATATCTGTATTGCCGACATTAAGTAACATTTTTGAAAATTTGAACTTAAATCAACTTTCACTACATTTTTTTAATAATCTAATGTCCAAAAAACAGTTCGGTTTCACACGGGGTCGCTCAAAAATCGATGCAGGTGTTGAGCTTGTTGAAAATAGGATAAATAGACGATAGGAGTGTTTTGCGATCTCTCCAAGACTGTGTAAATCTCGAAACACTGATCAGGAAGCTACATCAATATGGAGTTACGAGTCGTGCACTCGACCTACTATCATCATATTTGACTAATGTGGTTCAGAAAGTCGATGTCAATAACATGAGATCGCCTGGATCCGTGGTCCACATGGGGGCACCACAGGGTTCGATCCTCGGTCCGTTCCTGTTTTTAGTTTATATTAATAGCTTACCAAGTCTTGCTAAGAATATTCGTGAGATACTTCTTAATTATTCAAAGTTAAAAGATATCCACTTGATTATGACCATGTGTACATTGCTATCTCCAAGATTGAAAAATTGTTTACTCTAAATAATTTACTTCTTAATAGGAAGAAAAGAAAATGTGTGGCATTCTCACTTCCTGATGTAAAAAATGGATCTGGTTCTATTTTAATAAGGAACGAGGAATTAGAGCTTGTTGACACTACTGTATTCCTAGGTCTTACTTTAGATCATAAACTTCAGTGAGGTCTTCATGTCGGTGAGTTGGCTTAGCTCTACTTCATTTGCAATTAAAAAAAAAAGGAAATTTGTCCGATATCAAAATCATTAGTTTGATTTATTTTGGCTGTTTCCATAGTTTGATGTCATATGGCATCCTGCTTTGAAAACATACTGCAGATGTTCACAGAATTATCGTTTTGCAAGAGCGGGTCATCCGATTAACATGTAAACACAGTTCATTTTTATTTCTTGTACTGAAATTATGACTACCACTATTTTTATTAAAATGTTCTAAATTTTTTTAACATCTGTTAAATTTTGATAAATAAACTGTGATGCCACTGTTAAAATTCCATTTACGGGCTGCGACCTCGCGTTTCTCTTAGAAGTTAATTTAAAGAAATAGGAATCAATTCAAAGAAAGTGGCATCACAGTTTATTTATCAAAATTTAATATATGTTAAAATAAATTTAGTATGGTTTAATAAAAATAGTGATAGACATATAATTTCAATACTAGAAATAAAAATGAACTGTTTTTACATGTCAGTCGACTGCATAGAGTCGCAAATTCCTTTAGGAGGCTCTGTGTGCGCCTGTGCAATAAGATTCCTGTGGATATACAAAATTTACCCTTATACAAATTTAACGTATTTATTAAGCAAATACTTTGCACAAAAGGATATTATACAATCTCTTAATATTTAGAGGATCAATGAACATAATGATGCTAGACATCCTAGAGGTTTTTTCCTGCAATAGTTTAATATATGATTGTGTTTCTATATAATTGTCTTGAAAAGAGCTCTCCATAAGTTTATTGCTCATTCTTGTTGAGGGATAACTGCCTTACGAACGAGTGTTAAATAAAAAAGGGGAAATAATTAAATATAATTTAAAAACTGTAAATTCTTGAAATGTAATGACGTATATCAAGCGTTATATGAAATGAAATGAAGTTATTTGGAATTTGAGTTTGAATATAAGGGTCTCTACCACCATCTCCACTTAAATTGACTTTCAACAAAAAGTCAATTTTAAAATATAATTTATGTTCCACTTTATACTTTTAAAGGTTGTTCGGGCTAAAACACGTTAAAGTGAAGACGTGGAATGCAAATTTTATTTTAGACGTGACTTTTTCTTAAATGTCAGTTTAAAGGATATTTGGAAAAGGCTTTTAAAATCTTATACTGAAAGATTTTTTGTTAATAAACCCCACTGTTTTATTATTCTTTTTTTGTATAGCGGTTATGGAAATCCAAACAATTTTCTGAACATCAATGAATGACATCTTGACCATGCTTAGGCCAGCAAAATCACAGGTTGATGGTTGGTACTGTGACCGCTAGTAAGACTGTGCATCATACCAATTAAAATTAGTATTCCAACTCATTAAGACGGCACCTGAATGTTGTAACTGAACGACTGTAATTGAACGTGTTTATTTATTACGCAGTGCAACTCTGTAATTGAGTAGAACTTTAAATCAGTAAAAGCTCTATCGTAAAATTCACTAAACTAAAAAAAAAACTTGTTTCTATTTCTTCTTTTAATGTTTTGTATTTTTCATTGTTTTTACGAAAGTCTTAAGATGTGACAGTAGCATAATATTTTTTTTTACAGCTAAGATGAGATTGGGTTATATCCTATTTATTACGTTTGTATTCTACAGGGTATTATTTACTTGAGTTTGGAGAACATAAACAAGAACGGCGTGATATAGAAAACGATCTCTGTTAACTTGAAAAACTGTAGTTCAAAATTCGCTGTTTATGACGTTGCAATAAAAATAATTATAACTTCGCAATATTGTCTTATCGCTATCTATTTTTTGTCACTCATTGAAGGTTTTTTCGGAGATTTACGTTAACGATATATGATCTCATTACAATATATTACAAGTTGTATAGTAACTATCTGAAGTCTAGTGGTTGCTTCATACATCTGTAGGATCACTTGATTGTCCGTACGTCTATCTCCTCGGTGCACGATTCCGACACGCACTTGCCTTATTGCTTTTTTTTGTGCTCGGCTACTTTACTTCGTGACAGAGCAAGGACGAAAACATCTAGACAGATGACCTATCAGGGAGGTGCGCCTTAGCCGTGGGCCCGGTATCGGTGAGGAGTGGTCCAAATAAATAATTACCGGGGCGTGGATCATCAGTCACCGCGCAGGGACGTGTGTGCTGACGCCTCCGCGGGAAGCGGAAGTCGGTGTTCTGATTTGGATGTTTTGTGAATATCACCAGTATTCAATCTTTTTTGTTAATTTTTTAAATAGCAAAACTAATGAGCAGCAATTTTAAGAGAATTGTATATATTGAAATAAATAGACAGTGAATATAGTAATAACGCACAGTAAAACAATTGTCATAGTATTTTAGAAATAACTTCAAGAGTCCATCAACAGCGAATGTGTGTGATCGAAAGTTTAGCAAGGGTCACCCTAGAAAATAGTATGCAAACCAAATTGGTGGCATAATAAGAAGGGCAAATTTTAAGTACCCGAAACCGACCAGCTTGCATGAAAACATTGATGCAAGTCAACGAAGCAATAGCCATCTGCTAAGAGAACTTGTATGATCGAGGAATAAGTCGGAATTTAGATCAATTATTTCTTTAAATTGGTAGTGTAAAAGCTATAAAATTTATTCTATGCCTATGTAGGTGAAATCACCATCACACTAGTAAACACAAAAAGCGCGGTTTTTGAAAAGCTTATTACGTAGAACTTTTTTCTCGTATAATTGAAAAATAGTCGTGGTATTATTTATCGATGAGTTTTCACAAAGAATCTTAACATATTATTTTTTATGTTTTGACACAAGTACCTTAGCACAAGAACAGATCATTTATTACCACGCAATTCGCTTATTGAAATAGACTTTAACATAAAAAAAAAACATTTTTTTATTGAAATAATCAAACAGCCGCACAGTGAGTACAGAGCGCATGCTTCACCCCTCAAACAGCCCGGTTGGCTGGCTTGATGGTTTCTTAAAACATTCATTAGTCATTCAACCTCTTTATCATGTCCTCGTGGCGCACGCGCTGCGACAAAGCTTTGTATCGTAACAATAGTACCTATTATCGTGGTGTATCGAATGTCCTGGCCATTTATAAATTCGACCTAAAATAAACTTCTTCGTGAATATAGGAAATTATTATTATTATATTAGGAAATAGGAAATTATTTTCAAATATCAAGTTACGTTTGTAAATAGTAACGAGAAATTTTTAACAGTAAACAGTAAAACAGTAAAACAGTAGTCCGTGTCATTTTATTACTTCAAGTGAGCAATTAATATATATAACATAATACATGTCTCTCTCGGCAACGGCCATAGCAATTTTTGTGTGAATTCGTACTTCATTTAGCGACCTTTAATTTAACTTTGATGTTGACTTCTTTATTGCTATTTTATTGGTTCTCAGCAACAAACGGCACTACACGACATTAACTACAGGTGGAACCAAATAAAAATAGTGTTTAGGTAATTTTTGCTATTACCTAATTACAATTGTGTTACACATCTAAATATTTATTGTTGGAAATTAATGAAATTAGTTACTTTTCTCCTAACATTGTAAAGGGGCCGATTAAAGCTCGGTTGCCCGGGCCGGTCCTACTATTAACAAAGAATAAATTTTGATTAATATATATTTTTTTGGGAGAAAATATTTAAGATAAGGATACATGCAGATGTAGTCATTAAAGGGAAGCTAGTAGCATATAGAAATATTTTATGTGTTTCTAACAATTTATCAATATTTTGATAATACTATTTTTGACAAATTCTTGTAACAGATAAAACGCCTTATCAAGCATACCTCTAAGTAAAGATTCACAATAAATGTAAAATATTTTTAAGGCTTTTAATTTAATGGCCCAGTGATAAGAACTATGAAGTTCTGACAAATTCGCCTTCCCGTTCCGCTTTGAAAATGCGGTACGAGCTCACAAACGTTCGCTTATACGTCGCTGGCTCGGAGCTTGCGCTGGAAATTTATACGTCGTTGAGGATCCTCTGAGATATGTGAATCATCATTTTTTATCTTTCAATGTCAAAGCCAGCATCGATTCCTCTTTTTATGTGCACATTCAAAACAAAAAGGTGCGAAGTTGAAATCGCATCTCCCGGATCGCAGACGATGATGTTGACTGCTACTACTGGAAGATACTACTTACTTGGGTGTACGAGCATTTTGTCTAAACACCGACCGATTTTCGAAAACATTAAATAATTGTTTGAAAATCTATAAGCTCCTTAAATTTCATTCAACCTTTGTTAGTAATCATTGTCATAATTATAACCTAAGACATAAGTTATAAACTGTACAGTTTATTAAAACTTATACCTTTCATATCTACATTTGAATATTTATGTGAAATAAATTAGAACTCTCATTTACTTATCGAATAATATAAAACTAAATAAAAAACCACTCAGGCCAAGTGTCTATATTTCTAAGCGGGAAGAATTTTACAAATTACTGTAATTTTTATATAGCTACGGCCGTTAAGCTTTTACTGTAATGAGCGGCGAACACGTATTTCGATGATAGCGAGTTATGGCCCACTAAAACTATCTCCTAGGAAGCAATAAGGGTGCATGCACGCCGCCGAAATGGTATTGCCTGTAAAGCAGGTGATGCGCCGGCGTAGAGCTATCGTTTCACCGGCCTCGATATCTTATAACTCGTAAACCGGGAACAGCCATTTGCATCGCGAATTACTTCGAATACCTGCTGTCGTACTAGCGAGTCGTTCAGGCTTTCCTCGGAAAAATCGACAATTTAGCTTCGGTTTTGTTTATAACAAACGTTTGCAATACTGCTAACAAGATCTACTGTGTATTTAAATCAGTATTATAGTTCACACAATGATGTGGAGATAACAAATAAAATGATGTGTCTTTGTTACGACAACTAAACAAACACAGTTTATGGAGTTAATTTAGAATATTTGTACAAAGCAAATATTTTAAAATACAATCCCATTGTTATACCAGAGATAATGATGCACGGAAAGCTGAAACGAAAATTTAAATGAGCAACGGAAAATTCATATACGCGAGCTAATTAATCTTACTCTCAAAGCATTGTCCAGGGCCTGCAAACGCGGAACCACAACGCCGGAGGTTAGCGACCAATTACCCTAACTTAAAACGATCGAGTAGGCATCGCCACGATGTCAAAATTACGCCAGCTGAGAAGATTTAGTTCCGCGCGCTCTCTTCTGACGCAATTTTGACATTACAACGATACGGACTCGATCGTGTCACGTTAACGTAATTGATCCTCTGGAACAAACAGGATTTCGCATATAAGCATTCGCTTCGTAACTCAATTTCATCAACGTCTAGTTTTTGTTGGCTAACAGTTATAAATTGCTTTCCGAGGAATAAATTTATAGTTTCAGTTCAATTGTAATATAAATAGATCTTAAACGAAATAAAGGGAGCAAGGAGGTTTATTGTTACTTTTCCAATTGTACAACTTATATAGTATAATCTGATGAGAAATTTGTGTACATTTATAATACATTTCTGGGTAAAGTCTAAGATGTACATTTTTAATTAATGCTGTGTAAAGTCAATGGATAAGACTTTGCTTTCAGGACCGATTAAAATTACATTGCTACTGAATCTTTGACAAATTGATATTAATTACAGAATTGATAAGAATTTTGAGGAAAATTTTAATTTTCTCTATAATTATTTACTTTCTAATTAAAATATAGTAGACGTTATTCACAAACTTCTTATAAAGTATTCATATTAGACTTCAAAGATATAAAACTATTTCGACGAATCATTTTATTATTCAAATGTTTACAATCTAAATCTAAGTCTGGATTGCTATGTATTTAAATCAATCTGTTTTTTTTAGAGTTCTGAGTTAAAATAGTACAAACTGGACCCTTATAGTTTCGTCATGTTCATCCATTCGTAATTCACAGGCATTTTATTCAATAACTACAAGATGTATATAAGCCGCTACTTAATTTGGTGGTTAAATAACAAGAATATTGGTAGGGGGGGCACTTCATACATATAACAGAGATTGAAAAAAAAAAAGTGTGTGTACTTATGTACACGCGTTAGAAGTTATACTTCTTTGGCGTATGAATAATATTTAAAATAACTCAAATGCAGTAGTAATCGACAATAAATATTAAAATCAATCAAAACGATTTTGTTTAATTGAAAATGTTTTATTAACGTAACAATATAACAATACAGTACAAATATATAATCATTATTCATTATGTGAATGAGTCAAATACATTTAAAAAAAGAGTGTGTGTACTTATTATTCAATTATTTGTTAGAAAGATAATAAGTTCGTTAGAAATATATCTATATATTATACTTACATGGTTAACCTCTAATATTTAAAAACACTTCAAATTTTCACAATTTTCACAACACAATGTTACAAGTTTACAAATAATGTTTATATATATAATAAATTGAACAAAAAATAATAATTATAGAAAATTAATACTCAAAATTGATTATTCATATGAATACTATATTTTGCAAGAACTGGGTTATGAATATAAGTACTATGTAATATATAGCATGAACACTCTGTACTATGTACTATATAGTATGAACACTCAGTATTGTAACTATATTCAGTGTTGAAAATATATTTTTTTATTATTTCTATTCTGTGGCTAACTTCATCATGTCGTTTGTGCGCGCGCAGCTCACAAATTCTCTCATCCAAACGTGCCAAAAGAAGTATAACTTCAAAAATTTTTGAGCAAACAACAACGAGTGGTACATATTTCGATAGTTCTTTTAAAAACATTTTAAGGTTTCTAAGCAATTTTTCTAATTACATGATTAATTGCCGAAAGTTGCGAAAATTGTGTCCCTCCCGCTGCCCTGTATTTTATAAACCGTTTGTTCAAAAAATATGAAAAAATAACGAAGGCAATTCTTAATAAATACTTTCAATGAAAATTATTTTGAAGTTTGTCAGATATACCGTTTTTGAGTTATTGCCGAAAAAATGCGCTTCTTAACAAAAGGATGTGAGTATCGTGAAGATACGCTCTTTTGCCGGTGCTTTTTAACTTACACTATTTTACGAGTAATAGTCGACATATATATTTATTCCTCTGATTGTAGGTGAACAAAGTGCTTATATTTATGTGCGGGTAAACATGTAACAAAATGTAACAACGTACTTTTTTCATCTGTAGTGCATTTATTTGTAATAATAGCTTCGGAACCCTATAATGAGAATATTTCGACATGCTCTTGGCCAGTTTTTTATAACTATTAATCTCCAAATAACATTTAAAGTATGTTTTTCTCAATACGTATATAACACAGAAGACCGAGAAAGGGAGGGATCATACTCTCATAACCAAGCTTCAATACTTTCGAATCGAACAAATATGACGACAATCTTTATAAATTTTATTTGAAATAATGTCGGGACAGACATACTTTGGAAATGTTATATTATTGTATTGTATTAAAATTAATAAACGTATCCATCAATCTATTGCACTCTGAGATTGTGACTATTTGATGATATGTACTTGCGACTCATATATAAATGACTATTTAATTTCTATTTTATCCGATTTTTGAGTTATATATGGTTTATAAGTTAGCGAGAAGACAGAAAAGTCACGATTTTGACGACTAATAAGCTGGAAAATATACATACGAAAGAAAAAAATATATTAAAATATTTTAATGCATTCATAAATAACTATTGAACGACAGTTCAAACAAAGAGAGAGTACAAAAATCAGATTTTCCTCTCAGTGATGTTATGTACGGAGAGTAAACACTATTTTTTTTACAATCATTTCATAAATTCGTTTAAAAACTTATACAAATCACCTGGCTATTCAGAAAATCCTTGACGAAATAGAATAGTAGCGTTGTGGCGCATAACAGACAAACGACATTACAATAATATAGTTCTGTCATGTCCGTCTTGTCATGTCGATGCCTTGTAAGGTATCGAATTTTCTGCCTCCGTCTATAGAACCCTAAAAAATGAGCGTTCACTTGAATGCCTACGAAAGAAAAGCGGGTCTCGTTAATTCAATTCTTTTCCTCTTCGTCGAACCCCGTCAGATTAAAGGCGTCCAAAAAAGTATATATTTTCCTGTTTTCAATTAAAAACGTTTGCAAAATAAAACAATCACACTTTGGTCGGGCAATTTATTCATACAGATGAGAGAATTGGATGAGCACGATGACGTAGGTGGTGCACATGCTGAGCAGGCCCAGCGGCAGGCCCAGGTTGATGGGGATCATCCGCCAGATAGTGTACTTAAAAGGTCTTATTTCTGTGTAAGTCAGGAATAAGTTGATCGTGGATCTTGTGTTTTCATCTGAAAAGAGAAGAATGTACAGTTCATTTCCTATATATATTTACAGTAAATATTAAAACAATTTGTTGAAACTGCGTTTGATTGGATGTTTATGAACTTTCAGTAAGCCACCCGCTTTTAGTGTCCCTGTCAATCAGTAAAGCCGAGTTCACAGACACGCGAGAACATGCTCCGGCGGTGGTCGTTTTTGTTTGTATGTTATTAGTGATCACATGGCATCGATACAAGTGGAAATACCAAACAATTGTCTTAGCATAAAATTTTCTAGGTTGTGTTAAATTTGACAGTCACTTAATTTCCATTTCGCGAGAAATACAAATCACAAGTGAGATATCAAAAATATAGCACGAAAACCTTAACATGTGAACATTAACATGTTTTTCATAAAAAGCGTATATTTTTATAAAATATTTAAAAATATTAAGTTTTTCTCCCTTTTCTAAAAGTGGCTTCATTAATTGAGACTGCCTCGAAACTACATCATTTTTTTTACAAAATTTTATAAATGTGAATTTTCACAAACTAAAGATTCGCTTAACCACAATATAATTTTACACGGGTTTCTATTAGCTGAAAAAATAAGAATACGATTCTGCAATATTGCCAATTAATAATTATGTTTTTGTGCCTCCTTAATTACGATTAAAAGTAATAATATAGTTAAGACATTATATATTATAATATTTAATATAATATGTTAAATATATTTATTTCACTCTCAAGTCTATTTTATTACCTTTCTAGTTATTGTCCAACAACTTTCAGGTAATTTACATGTGTATTTCACGCAAGTAATTTTAGATTCCACAAAAAAATTGAAGGTGACGGTCTCACCTCGTTCGGTCACCAGCAGGTGTACCAACGCCAGTCTAATTTTCTCCACTTCCGCAGAATATAGTTCGACGATGGCGCACGGCGAGACCAGAAAAATTCCTATTTGACTCAAATGCAGTAACACAAAACCGATGGTGATTATGGGAATCTAAAGATAGAGCAAAACGCATACATTTGTAATTTTCAGGTTTAAAATTGTTAAGAGGTATAAATCCCTTTTGCAGTGCTTTCAGTTTTATAATATAATTTCTGGAGAAATGGTAGAAATAAGAAATGAAAAATAATAAAAAAATATATAGAAAAAAATAAAGAGAAATAAAAATATAAATATAGAGAAAAAAAAAAGCATGTTATTATGTTTATAAGTGTAGTGTCGGGTTCGTATAACCGTACTGCACAAGTCATACATTTCCACAGTCTTTTTATTTCATACTGAGGCTTATGGATCGCAGGCCCACCACACTATACGTGTACAGGCTGGGAGTTGGTAAGGACTATAGCCACTGATGCAGTAGCAACGTCCGAAACCAACAGCTTAATATTCTCGTCTTGGCATGGTGCAAAGGGTGTTAATTCACTTAGGCAAATGCGCACTTGGTACAAGGGCTGCTATTTATGTATCCGGAACTGGCCACATACAGAAAAATATTTAATTTTGTTTCACGTAACTGTCAATTGTTTTACCGTTGTGGCGTCATTTTGAAAATTGCGTGTTTTTATCAACATGAATTTAACTCGTAATAATTTTCTTCTGATGATTTTTACAAATTTTAGCGTGAGCTAACTCAGAAACGGGGCATCGATTAACTCATTTCGACTTTTAGGGATGAAGCAGCATCAAAACCACTGTTTATCACTGGTTTAGTGAGTTTAATCGTAGGTGGTGTATATTCACTGACGAATTTAAAGAAGGTCCCCCTAAATCGGTTGTACCGTAAAATGTCGATGCTGTGCGGGAACTAATAATGCAAGATTGTCATGTTACATATTGTAAGAAAGCGACCTTTAGAATAAGTATGAAGAGCATACATTATGATAATACACGAAGACTTAGCTTTAAAAGAATTTGTCCGCCTATTCCGCACAATTTGAGCATCGATCGAAAACAGGCTCGTCTCGATTGATGCAAAAGAATTATAAAAAACACAATCATGGTGTGTCAAGAACTATTCATAATATCTACACAGGTTGATGAATCTTGGATCTATGCGTATGACTCCGAAACTAAAGAACAGTCTACTGTGTGTGTGTGTGTGTGTGTGTACCCAACAAAAGTTATTCGTGCCAAAATCACTTTGAAGCAAATGTTTGTCTGTTTTTTTTTAATTACAAAATTCATGTTATTTTCTTTTAGTTTATGCCTTAAGAGAAATAAATGGAACTTTTTTAACACCACTAATGTATCTCTCTGGGTAGTTTTCATGACAAGTAAATATTAAACAATATAGAATAAGAAAGAGTGGAATCTACATGTGCTGCGTAAGTAATTAAATTTGTGAAATACTTATAATATTTAAATGACATAAAATTGTAAGAGATGAAGGTATTGATTTATGTTTTGTTTTATACATATGGGTTTATTTTGTTTTTCACATTTGAAAGTCAAAAGAAACTGTTGTTTTGAACAGAACAAAAATATTTTGTTATTTTAATATACAAAATGTAAATGTGTATTTCGAAGTACATGCTTTTTTTATCCCTTAAATCGTTCCATATCAGATTACAAAAAAAAATCAAATCTATAAAGCTTACCGAATCAATACAAAATATACAACTTTTTTGTAGAAAGAGAATGGACAAAATGCTGATCTCTTTAAGGAAAAATTATTCTTTTTATTGAAATCTATCTGGAATTGGCAGTACTTACATATCTCGTTTTGAAATGGGAAAAGTTTACAAAATAAACAAGAGTCTAAACTCAACATCCGATTCTCATCGTAGTAATGTTTTTCTTTTTACTATTGTTTTGCATTTTCGGAAAGTTATGCGCATGTGTATACTGAAGCGATATTGATATTTGTTTTCAATAAATTATATTCATTGATATTTGTACGGAAATCTTAAAAAATATAAAAATCATATGCAAATTGATGATCATTGATTTAACATAAGTTGAGCTTCTTGTTTTATTACATTCTTTCATTTTTCTAAAACTTCAATATTAGTTTATTTTTAATTATACTTATAAGCTGACTTAAATTTCCCAAAAGAGTTTACATAGATGCCCGTCTGAAATTCGTTATAGCATAGTTAGAATTATTTATATTCCTAAAAACAAAATAAATCATCTATTGTGATGTTTTGCACGAAAGAAGCTTGAAAAGTATCCTATCATTTTTTTAAATATCTCTCGTATACACCAAATATTACTCCCAGACTCATCCTCAAGCTTTTTAATTAAAATTTTCACATATAGTTTGCTAAATGCGCTGAGAAATCTTATGAGGCGGTAATTTCCTGCCATGAAGTCTTTCTTTTACAGAGAGGCATCATGACGGCTTAGAACCAACCCATACGGCTTTTCCAACTCTTACTAAGTAACTAATATAGCAGATTTGCTACCATACTATCACTGTCTCTCAGCAAATCTAACGAAAAATCTCATTTTCCCCTCTTTCATACATTGAAATCATAATTTCATTCCAGTTAGTTTCATTTTCATAATAATTCAAACATTCAGTGGTGGTATCATTTCTGTGTACAACTGTATCCATATATAAGGAAGACTTTTGAAATAATCTTTTTAACCCTTTTTCACATGATTTTTCTCGTTCAATTAAAATTCATTATCGCTCCTAATCACATCAACATATACTATCATGATATTATCCCCTATCTTTTTCACCCATCAGAATAAAAATTAGAATTGCTTGAAAATTATTAAAAAATCTTTGGCAAGTTTTATTGTATCTTACTTCGTCCGATGAGCTGACGTGCTCCTTGGTTATGTGTAATATTCTGTATACATTTAGAATCAGTTTTGGAACACAACAAATGATGCTCACGAGAAACTGAAACGAACACGTATTTGATTAGTAAAAAGATATACCAATTTGAGCGACATACATTTTTGGAGCATATAACACAAATGCGATTGGCTAAATACCCACCGAGGCATTCACTTCAGGACTTATCATATTCACGCTGTTCGCGATCGCTCTGTAAGTTTCAAAAAGCACCGTAACTTTGTTGTGCTTGAGTACATTCCGATTTGATGTATACAGAAATATATCTTCCGGAGATTTATCCTCCAGCCTCATGCGCAAGATTCTCAAACGGTACCTTATGACGTCGAACAGAATGAAACGCCATACTCTGTTTAAATCCAGCGATATGAGTGAGAACAGTTGTATTAGGTAAAAACCCAAATTCGTGTAACACGTAAAAAAATAGCAATATGACCCAGTAAAAGTCAATCTAAGTAACCATATCAGGAGGATGCAAAACAGAAAAATCCATCTTATAAGACTGTAATAGCGGTCGGAGACCCTCAAAGTCGTGTCGAGGCTGTCAAATTTTCTAAAAAACTCACCAACTTTGTTTTTCGAGAATAGAATGATCAGAACGGACAACGTGAACTCTATAAATGACCATACGTTGGTGCTTTCGTGAACTTCGCAACAAAGTACGTTAGCGACGGTGACAAGAGCAACCAAAACCACACAGTATATTCTGACAGCCCATCTGCCAGGTCTACGTAGACCACGGAAATCGTAACAGAAACCACAAAAAAGCAAAACCACTAGGACATCCTTGAAGGTGCCCATCATCTTCGGCCGCTCCTTTTCGGCGTGATTCGCCAAAGCGACCCTATTATTTTTCAACATGCCGCTTATTGAATTCACACCTCGTGAACGTTCAAAGTCGATATTCACACTGAAACCACAACGCCACTGGCGGGTCCCGACATCAGTTTACATCGGCGTTCGGCAAAGCCACGTCACCGCCGGCCATATTGGGAACAACAAAGCGATTCACAGGAGGCTGAAAGCTGAAAGCTCAAATCGACGAATTATTAACGATGCTATTGAGAGCTTTTCATCGTTTGACAACACCAACCGCGTTTTGTGGACAGCATCAGAGATTTTAGATTATCATTACAATATTGAAATGAAGCTTTGTAGAGTTGACGACTGCATTATATTTGGCTTTGTATAAGTTTTGTATAACATATTTTAAGAGAAATGAATATTATGATTTCGACAATTGTAATTTGTCATTGTAAAACAATATTCACGTTGAAAATGTAAAAATAAGACAGCAATTTTCTTTTGTAGCGAAATATCTTTATCCAAGTCGAGTGCATATTTCGTTAAGTGTTACATATAAAGCGTTAGGTTATATTGCGTATAAATATAATAATACATGTGTTTCGTAATATGCAAAAAGATGCGTATTTGAGTATAAATACGTCATTAACGCAACAACTACACGAGTTATATTTTTTAATTTTTTTTTTATTTAAAGCTCGCGTCTAACCCGTATGTAAATAGATTGAATTCTTTCATCTTTCTAAGATATATATAGAGCAATCTTTCAAATTTCTCATTCGCTCATGACCCCTATTCTAATCTCATTTTGAATTCCAATCTCAGCAGGTGCCGCTCTTGACACCGATCTAGTTTCGCTTTCGATTCCGGTGTCCTTACTGTCCTCTATTCCGTTTCCGATCACGCTCTATAATCCGATATCGGACTTGATTACGATTTCAATCTCACTTTCGATTCGATTCATTCATTATATCGACTATGCGCCCCGCTTTTTCACTCGTTTGCATAATACTATTTATTCTGTCGAGTTTATTATCGCGTCTAGCACTTACGTTTACGCAATAATCACTGCACTGCCGTTATGCAAATATTTAGTTAGATGTATTTTCATGCGTGTTTTACTTAGTCTCGTTACTCTGAAATGTAATATCCACCTTTTACACCACATTAATATTGTGAAAGATAAACGTATAGATGAGAAGACGAATGCTTATTACCACTCGATTCTGAAACTACTAAACGTGATGAAACTTACAAAATATAAAAAGGGGAAAAAGAAATTTAAAAATAAGAAGGAAATATGAATTATTTAAAGTAGTGTAACTTTCTATTAGAGAAAGAATTTGTAGAATCGATTTAGTGGCTTTAGAGATTGATTACCCCGGAAACAGACTGATTTTACCTTTGACACTAAGTACGAAAAGAAAAAGGTTACATAAAAACGAACTCTTGTATATTTTTCGAATTTTCCATATTACGTGTCACATTTAAATAAAGTATATTAAACACGATACTAAGAAAGACCCTCCCCTTTATCTTTCTTTCATTATTGCATGGCATATTATGGCGCAAAATAAAAAAAATAGTGAATTGTAACGGCCGCCTCCCGCTAACGGCCGGTCATTAGCCGTTGATCTGCAGGTCTTTTTCCACTAGCTCTCGGGCTATCAAACATGGCCCTTAGAAACTTTATCTCAACAGAGAAGGCATTTCTTATTATTTTCCTGTTTTATAATTCTATAACTACCATATCTAGTAGTCGCATTTTATTCGAATTATTACGTGATTTGCTATTTTGGTTTAAGTTATTTATCGATTGTCATGTCAACTTTATCGGTATTATGATAATGATATCAGAATGTTGTTATTTGAAAATTGACTATAAAATTGTTTGTCTTTCGATTTTGTGACAAACTTTGTTTATAATACTCGCTATTTATTTAAATTTGAATTCTATTTTTAATTTTTCTAAAAACGGCCATGATAAAATTTGTTAAAATTGATAAAAAAAAAATACGTACTTTTTAGGTAACATACGATCTTATCCGAATTCATAACGGATTTGGATTTAAAGTCGCTTACCGAAAGTGCTTGGTCAAGTGGTATTATTCGCATTCCATTCTCAAAAGGTTTCCTTTAAAAACAGTAAACATACTCATTAACAAAGATAGTTTGTTAACAGTTTCAAAGTGTTAACGAATGCAGTTATACTGATATATTGCCATGAGAAGAAAGTTTGCATACTAACTTTTTATGGATACAATAACATAAATCTGAACCGGCTTTAGTTTAAATCTTGTTTTGTTTATGTTTTATTTAATTATTACAAAAATGGTTTATTAATGATGGTACACGTGTTATTAACTATTGTATTTATTATTTAATTACGTTTAACACATAAATCACTTTTTGTTTCTCTCAATTATTGTATGAATTACAATAATTTTGCTCCAACCTGGCAATTGTATTTATATAATGAAAATAGTTTTCTTCAACCGCGCATTACGCGAGTACTACTAAACGTATGTGCCATAGTCCACATACCATAGTCATGGTCATATGACCATGACCATTCAAATTCAAATTCAAATTCAAAATATCTTTATTTCATAGGTTACAAAATAACACTTGAAATACGTCATCATTTTTTGTGAATTTACACTTTACTGCTCGTTCGGAAGGCAGTTCTCCCTCAAGAAGAACGAGCAAGAAACTTAAGGGTAGCTCTTTTGTAATTTGCACATACATAACCAAAACAAATACAAAACAAATTAGGAATGACACAGCCCGGTGAGAGGTCGAGCCGCTTATGTCCTTTCGACACGGAATCGTTTGTAGTTGTTGTAAGCTATTCATAATACAAAAACTGTAAAGGTATGTTTGTGTGGTTGTTAGTCATATGCTGATGGCTGGACGAATTATAATTGGGACTTTAACAAGACCGTGATCGGGAGCTGAATTGACAGCGAGAACGGCTAACATTAAAAGTAAAGGGATTCATTTCATGCATAAGCGATTAAAACCACGGGCATTTCTGGATCATAAAAATAAAACATTTATTGCTGAATATTAGTTTACGCGCAGCGAAGAGAATGTGTGACGGCTGTGTATACACATATATATAATGAAAATGGTTTTCTTTGTCGCACAATCGCGTAAAAAATATTAAACGTATCTGTTTGCGTAACTTTGATCGTTTGATGCGGAATCATTTATAGATTGTTTTAAAATACATACTCATATTATTATCTTTCTTTGAGTACCTGTTGCAGTATAAATAGTGATTTGCTATTATAAGCATTAAGTTCTCTTTTTTTACCATCTAATCTGTTGTTAGCTCCACAGCATACACTTTTACACCACCCGTAATATTAAGTTGAAACATTAAAAACTTACCCTCTCGAGTTCACTGTTTTCAATGTCATCAATTCCAACCCACAGGGCTAATGTTATTCCAGTTTTAATGGAATTTTTCGATTTCCAAAAGCCGGGTATGCAAATGCTCTTAATGATTTTATTGATTTTTTTTGCATATAATTGTAATACATTTTAAGTGCTGAAATTGCTTTCATTGTTTTATTTATTGTTATCGTTGATAATACTTTTCTTAATTTTAATCCGAACTTGTAATATAAAACAGCGCAAATACCTAAGCGAGAAATGACTCTAGAAATCTACGTAAATGTTTATTTCATTAAAGTGCTCATTAATTATTTAATCTGACGGAAAAAAAGGAAAACACTTTACTGACATTTTCGGTAAGTGGTCTATCATTCTACGTCTCTCGTTTGATGGGGGCCATCCGTTCGCAGTCTTTTTGCCCTTTATCAAATTACTTACAGATAGTTGCACACCAAATGTTTTGTGTATATTCTACAGCTTCGTCATTTTTAAAATACTTTTGACGTGACAACGTCTTAAATTAGGTTGCGGCTGGGAGTCACTTATGAAAAAGTGTAACGCTCGGTAACGTTACGATGAGTCACCGAACGAGAGAGAGGCCCGCCGAATGCCTTGCGTCTCTCCCACTCAACTATGATCGGTCTGCGCGCGCAGCACTAGAGAATTAGTGCATAGCTTGCAAATGTATTGCAAGTTATTGTATGTATATTTGTATATAAATACGTATGTATGTGTAAAGGTAAAAATAAAATTTTGTTAATATGAAATTCAGTGCGAGATTCTTTGTATAAATTAATGTTTTAAATATAATTCTTTGTATAAATAAATGTTTTAAATTGTTACTATTATTTCATCCTTCTTCCTACTATACGAATGAATATTCACATTAAAATGATTTTACCATTCAAAGTCGTTGTCACGTAAAACTTTCGCCCGTATACCGACTTTACAGGCAACCAATTTTTTTGTTTTTTTTCTATTTTACTATACGACTCATATGAAAGTTCAACTGTTAAAAAATAAATCTATTTCTTTAGTTATGATTAGCTTCACACAGAAAAAGAAATACGACTCTTTTCAATGATAGGGACTTCCGGATCTGGGCTCATATCAAAATAAAGCTGTGTTGTATATAACAAAAAAAAAAATGGATTGGAATATAAAAATGGTTATTTGATAAATATAATACACTTCAATTGCATATAAATAGCGATATACCTTCAAGTCACATGTTAGTAGTCAGTTTTATACGGCACTGCGATTTAAATGTGATAAGGCATGTTCTTAAAAACTATGAAATATTAAACTATGACACATTTAAAAAAGAATAGAGATTTATTTATAAATGATTTCGTATCATACAAATACTAATATAAAATTATTAACATAATTTTATATATATAAAAAATGAAATTCTATAGAAAAATGAAAATTATTGGGATCATGGTTTTTTTAAAGGGCCGTCTCACGACTTACGACTTACGTCGAATGTAAACTTTAGTTTACATTCGACGTATGTAAATTATACTTATATTGGTTTGTAATGATCAGAAACATTAATTTTTACATTTCAACAGATTTTTATTTAATTACTACAAGAAGTAATTTCTAATTTTTGATATGAAAAAGAATTTGTGATTTATGTATATTATGTGTATATGTATTTTAATATAGTATATTAATTGATAAAAAATATTATATACAAAAAAAAAATACCAATCTAATGCTTACACGGGTACATTGAAATGAATTGAATAACAAAAGAAATAAAATGAAAAGAATTAAAACAAAAATCATTACTACATATAGTTTATTAACTAAGTATACATAAATCACAAATTCTTTTTCATTTTAAAAATTAAAATTTCTTTTTGTACTAATGAAAAGGAATCTGTTGAAATATAAAAATTAATGTTTCCCGTCATTACAAACCAATATAAGTATAATTAAATAGGTCAAATGTAAAGGGGAGTTTACATTCGACGTAAGTCGTAAGTCATGAAACGTCACTTTAAAAAAAACCATGATCCCAATAAATTTCATTTTTTCAAGAAATAAAAAATGCACTTTATATAGCCAATTTTCAATATAAAAAATTAGAAACACAAAAAAATACATCTAAATTGGTTTAAAAACGCCCCATAGAAACTCCCGAAAACATTCATTTTAAGATATTTATGCGATTATCTCAAAAAATATCAATTTTTGCAAAAACATATTCACTGTCATTTTTCACAGTCCTTATCTATATGCATTTTTCACCGTTAAATCATTCACCTAGATATAGGGCTCATGAAATCAGAGCGAATCCGTATTTTCAACACTGTGAAATCTGAACAAACATTCAACCAGAAAAAAACCCCAATTGTCTTGTTATACGAGTAAGAAATTCCAATTAGTTGAAAAAAATAATATTTAAATTTCACAGTAGCAACGTATGTACGCATTTCGACACTATTTCCAACTGTAAAATTTTCTAACGAAGAGAACGGTAAAGTTTATTCGCAAACTTATCGGTGCAGGTTTTCAGTCAAACTGCACTCGCTAACAATGCAGCTCTCGAGTGCACTAAGCTCCTTCTCAAATGAAACTAATCACTTAAAACCGTCACCCGTCGCTCCGGCGGAAGTTTCAGACGTCGATAAAATATGGAAAACTTTGGTATATCGTAGAGTTTGAATTCTCGTATTGAATTCAATATGAACTTCGCTACGTAAATATTTACATATAGCACTGCATCGGGTCGCATTTCGATGCAAATATTATTATTTGCTAAGCAAACTTCTCTACGGTTAAAGTAAAATATTTGGTATAGAAGCAACTGCACTAAATACAAAGAGAAAAAAATGTTTAACGAGTAAATATTGTCGACGAATAATTAAAACTCCAAATGCCCTTTCTTTATTTTGGTGATTAAATAGATTGTTTTTTTTTACAGAATTAGATAATAAATTAAATATAGTCAAACAAAAATAGAATAATGAATACATAACAAAATTTACTGAAAGTAATACTGTCGTCATTTTGAAAGACAGTATTTTCAAAACATTTTAAACAACCTCTCTAATTACAACAGAGAATTATAAGTTGGACTTTGATATGCATCAATTAACTCACCCAAAACATTTCCGTTTTGATAGCATAAAAACTGTAGTTATTAATAGATAAATTAATTTATCAGAAAATACATTAGGTAGTTATATAGATACAACATATAACGCTCGAGAACAGCCCCCTATCGGGCTAACGGGGAGGGCTTAGGGGTGAAGCAACGCAGTCTGAAATAAAAAAATACAGGAGGTTGTGTATCGGCAGTGCAGTACTGATACAACCAGTTATTCTTGTATTCTGTTTTTTTCTTGTATTCTTGTATTCATTGTATTCCGTTTTAAAATTGGACTTCATCAAGAAACGGAAATTCCTTTTAAAATATCATTTTAATTACATCAATTTCCATATCGTATCCACTTTTATGACTCACCTAAAACATGGTGCAAGTGTTACAGAAATGTGATAAATCAAACTATTATCGGGCACCTACGAAGTCAGATAAATTAATTTCTGTAGTAAACGAATAACAAAAAGCCGAATGTAACACTTCAATCGATCAAAACGACATTCTGTACTTGGGTCGATTTGAGTGATAATGGTGACGATTTGAGTGACCCGTTGTCAATCATACGCTACTATGTTGAAACAAACGTCGACAAGCGACAAAGAATCTGATTCCATTCCAATAAAATTATATCAAATCGACCAATTTAGTTTTTAGGATATCGCTAGAAAAAGATGTCAACAGTATATAAATTAAATGATTTTTTATGTTAAAGATATCATTTAATGTACTAAATGAGCGATGTTGTTAATCAAAAAAAACGTATATGACACCTTTTTCTAGATGTTGAATATCAAGGATCAAAGCGCTTGAAAACCTTGGTGAATTAAGGAGAATATATATGATTGCTTGACATAGTTTATTTGTGACTCAGAATGTTTTCAAGACACTAAACTCTTTTCAAAACACTATTTTCGAGTAAACATACTTTTCGTATAACAGAGAAACTGACACGTGTGCAGCCTAGAACAATTTATCAATATGCCGTATTAAATAATATATAAATACGTATAACACGTACGAGTCACCTTTACGATCGTCCTCCCGCACCCCGCGCGATCGGTAAGGAACTGCGCCCGCCATTAAAACGGAATAAAGGAGAGTGTAGGACAATTCAATTCGCCCCACAAATAATATCAGCTTACACGATAACAGCGCCCCCGCGCCGTCGCGTGGCGACCGCGCGGACCCGGCGCCGCCTGACCGCACTGCGACACCCGGTTTTGTGATTGTCGATATTATTCTTTACGATATCGTATATTTCATCAAATTGATAATAATTAAGTTGTTTGGCAAATCGAAATGCTATTATTTGATATTAGTAGGTTTATACTTCTATCTCTCTGGCGCAATTGATTATCTTACATGTCGTACGCTTTGTTTGTGCGCACGGAGCTCACAAATTTGGATGTTTTAGTTATGAGAGCTTCATCACACGCTTTGGTTTTACACGCATATTAAAACAATTTCACTGTCAAAACGGCCTACGTGCCTCGGTTCTAGGCAGATAAAAACAGATCTGTATACAATGCAGTGTAGATTAAAAGTGTTTTTTTAGCTGGTGCTAGAACAGACTATGTGCATAAGTTTTATACAGATCAGAATAGCATCGCCAATACCTCTCACTGGCTTGCGTGCCTTGATGCTGGGTAGATTAGAAGAGTTTCCCTAACTAGCGCTGGAATAATTTGTTTTTCTTAATTCTATACAACGGTTCGCTTTTGATCCATAGATATATTAAATATCTTCCGAAATAATGATCACTTATTATTTTCTAAATCAATAAATATGGCTTAATTTAATGTATTAATAAAGGCAGCTCTTTTCTTCGATGACCTTCGTTCAAAGATTACTTACTGACTACATTTTTCATACTGTTAACTTGTGTCACTTCATGCCGTTTTTCTTTTATTATTCTTTCTATAATAATAAAAAATTAACTGTAGTTTGTTCGACACATCGAAGCAGCCAACTATTTTTTTTATGACTGCCTGTGCTCTTAATTTTTTAATGACATATATACCTCTTCTATTGTAAATCTGATCATAGAAAAACTATCAAGCGTACCTCTATCCATGTTCGACTGATTGTGTACTGCATTTTTTGTGCAAACTATCAAATTAAAGTCTCATAATTTGAAAAAATAAAGTTTTAAATGACAAGAATATTTATCTACATTTGCCACGCACACCTCGTTTTACTTTATGACGTAAATCGAGTTCCTTACATTCACATTTAAAACAGTCTCAATATTACATCCACGATGTATTTGATTATTCTCCCAGTCATGTATCACAGTTCGGACGGTCAGTCGGGGGAGCTGTAATAATACGCGGCGTATCAAAGCGTGAGCGCGCGGCCCGCCGATTGTTATACGATGAAAAAACCGACGGTCACGCAACCCTAGCCTGACCAGAGACACTTACGGCAGCGCGCTCAATGACTATCGATGGGATTCAATATTTTTCGCTGTATTATGTACTTATTACGTGATTCTAAATGTGTTTATATTGAGATGGACTCCGCATACAGAATTGGTCAGGGTCGAAGATGCTCTCAAAGTAATAATAAACTTGATTTTCCGAAACATGAACTTAGTCGTACAATAAAATTATGTTGTACTGTAATATCATAATTATTTCAAAAGTTTTTGTATTTAAGCAAGGAGAAATCCAAAGGTATAACAACTAATTACTTCCTCAAATTTATGAAATTTAAAATACTTCGTGAATGTTACGACATATTCACAACAAATCACCATTGCTTAATTTTTTTTGTTTTTAATATAAATCAGTGCTTCGGAAAGAAACCGGAATTATTGTGGCATGCAATGTATCAGTCGTACGAGAAAATTTGCATCACCTGAATAAAAATAGCGAAGGATACGCTACAGACGAGAAAATTGATGATTCTGTTTCTATTTTCTTTCAAGCATTTACTTACGTTTAATTAAGTTCATGTGGTGATAGATATGTTAAGTGTGTAGTAAAGTACATACTAAGCTGTTTTATGTAAACCGGGTCTATTAAACTTGCTTAATAGAGAAGGAAGGTTTCATATTAGTATATAATATATAGTATTTTCTAATAGCTAAAGTTGAACCGAAATACAAAGACAAAAAATTGTAATCAACTGCCAAGAAAGGTCAGATGCTTAGGCAGTGGTTGCCAACATTTTTAAATGTGAAAGGAGTACATAAAAATATTTCTTATCTACATTTATTGATTTAGATTTTACAAACGTCATAATTTTTTTACTATATATAAAATATCAAGCTTATATGTGTGATTCAACGTGTCTGACTTTTTGATGTTTATTTATTGTGTTTAATCAATTATTTTTTTATTGTTGAACTAAATTCCTGTATTTTCTCCTCGGATGTACTTGGTCGTGATTCTATCATATATCAATTCGATATTCTATATCTACACCTACAGCTAAACCAAATATTACACGTCTCAATTCGAAGCATACGAGAGTGCTTTAGATTGTAAATTCTATCGCTGTACTCTAGTAAACGAAGATGGGAAAATATTTATATCATTGTACACATGATATAATGAAGATTAATTATGATATTTTCATGTAATGCTATAATGTAATAAAAACAAAAAAAATCATGAAAAGAAAAGAAAGCCTTCCCGTCAATCAAGACGTACGTTGTATGAAATTTCAAAATATAGTAAATTATAAAAAAATCCATTTCTTTAAGTTTTTCGTTTTTTTCACAATAGTAATGGAGCTCGTACATGACTATCAAACTTGATGTTTAACAAACTTTAAATAATAAATAAAATACTATGTCTTTCATATATCTAAGCATAATACAATATATTACCAACCACAAAAACATCTATAAATATGTATTCAATTATCATATATATATATATATATAAATATGTCTCCTTATCCAACCAGGCGCGTACGCGGCACAATCAGCTGACTTGTAAAAAAATATTTCACAATTTCTACTACACGGACAGCGATTGATAATTTATATATTTTTTTTAAAACGAACTAGGCATTATGAGTCATCCACTTCTGGATTTTCCAATTTTTTTATTTTTCCATCTAGTGATCTGATGTGATAGTCTTAGGTATAAACGCATCCATTTGTCTATGGCAACCACTGGCCCAGTTAAGTAGCTTTCTATTGTCGTAAGCGCTAGTTCCAATTCCCTAATTACCCCATTTTCGACTCACCGCCATGTTATTTACTTAGCTACGTTTAAGTGCCTCATCACTAATGTAGGTTGGTGAATCATGAATGGGTTCTGAAATACAATGATTTAATGCTTAGTAATATTTTTAAACAATATAAAATTTTAATTTTGTCACTTAAGACTAATGTAGACTTCTATTAGCGAAGGAATTTTTTAGGATCTTATCCGTAGTTTGGATTGACCTTTTTTTACTGCTTTAATAAATTATTTCTAAATTGATTAGAATAAAAATGAAGCTTTAACAACCAATATCCATAAACCTCTGTGTGAAACCTCAAATATATAGAAATATCATTAGTTTTTTCATATGTATACCGAAATAAGTCCAATAAACACAGTAAGGGTTCGCGTCGTCGCGTAACACGATATTATAAAAAGGAGACGGAAGAAAGGAAAACTTTAAAGATGTATACCCACCGGCCCCGCGCGCGGACCAATTTAATTCCGAGGGACTCGCTGGTGGGCGAAATCCTAAACATATCGGACATGTCAAACAAAGGGAGGACTTCTCGTCAAATAAACGAAATCAGATCCTTTGAAACGCCGAGAGTGGGCGCCCGGCCGCCATTACTATTCCGTGTGGGTAGACGCATAATTTGACGGAGTCGATGTTCGTTATAGATTGGACGTGGGACTGTTATGTCATTTGTATTACACTACTTTGTCAATATATGGTATTACTGTATTGTTGCTTATATGCCAGTATATAGTTTTCAGCCCACAGCTTCGCCCGTGTGGACATAGAATATACTTCTACATTTTTATCCCTAACCCCTTCTGGCTTTTAATTCTTGTCGCGATATTATTCCCGACTTCGATGCCGGTCGCGCTTTTGATTCTAATCCCAATTCCGCACTCTGTTTCCACCGCGTTCTCGTTATCAATATCGACATCGAACTCGGTTCTCATTTTGTTCATTGTTTCGCTTTCAATTCCAAGACCGCTACTTATCACAGTCCCCATTTGTACAAAATTGAGGGAAATGCTATTATCAAAATACAATACAAGCTTCATTACTCTGAGATAGCGTTACTTTCTAAAAGTGAAGGAACTTTCAGAAACGATATAGTAGTTTGGTTAAATCGTACAAATACACGAGCGAATTTTGAAACGACTGCTAAAACAGATTGTGTAAAAATCTTCTCAATGAAAAAAACACCTAAATTTATCAAGTTTGGCGATGACCGGTTCAACTGAGTTGAAATTTAGCAATCTCATATATACACACACCGATTTATGTATATACAGATTTGAGATTCTTTAAGGAAAAAAAATTCCCTTGTCGAAGTTATGGTGAATTTCTCCATTACCGTCTTCAAGTTAAAGCTTTGATTATGATTGACAAGAATCTGTATGTAGAGCATTTCAATATTCGAATAATAGATCGGTTACTGCTTAAAGGTCTACGTTTTAACTGAAGAAATGCTGAAATTATAGTTAAATCATTTTTGAACGCTTGCGTAGACTTTCAAAGCTTTTGGTTTCATAGACAAAAGCTTTGACGAGGTTCGCATTTAGATTGTTACAATCATTTAAGCTGTGTACAGTTGAATTTTCGTTTTGTGAACCAGTTTTAATGTCGCATAAAACAATTGAATGGGTGACGTGGACACCAAAGACATATTACGTGCTCCTTTACAGATATGTGGTAATATACATATTTCTACAAACGTCTTGTGTAATACATTAGCACAGCCTCGTACGTTTGTGTATTTTATTATGAACTCGAATTCATAGATCTCGTCATTCCGATATATTTTATGCCGATTTTTACAATTCTTACATTTTAAAATGATGCCTATACTTCTGGAACTATTTCAGTATACTTGTCGTAAGTTAGAGTCCTGTAGTGTTGCATGCGATAATGTATTCATTAATATTTTATACATTTTCTTTATTTAAATCTTTTCTATCAATGCAAAAGACTAAATACTTTTGATTGTCCATGATTTGACACAAATTTTTGACATTTTTTTTTAAAGTGGATACTTGAAATTTAGTCTTACAGCTGGAGATATTTGAATATAGTTTAAAAAAATCAATACGATTTTTTTATATATAATCATCTCATATATTCTATAATATATTCCTCAATTCGATTGATTCAATACTACACCTATAATTAAAATATTACGTCGCTAATATCACGTAATATTTCATATCTGCATATATACGCAAAATCAAAAAGTTATGAATACTTTCCCGTCGTTTGTGTGCTAGACATAACGCCACGCTCAAAACTCACCGTCGCCTATGTAGCCTCATTGCACTTTAGCACTAAAACATGCAATCAAACGTAGCATTAATCCGACTCATTAGACGGCGCGCGCCGGCACTCGTTCCAAGCACGTTACCGGTTTCGTTAAATTTACAGCTCGTAAACGTTACAACGCCGTTACCGGTTACAACGTCGTAACTCGTTACAACCGCTAATCCCGACTTACTGCTCTTATCTTACGGGCCACGTGTCGTAACTACTGTGAAGAAATAAAGTTCATGTGTTGAATTACAATCGTGGATTTTACTATGTCGAAAGGGGGGTGTTTCTTGGGGCCGTGCGCTAGGGATGTACTCCGTGGAGATCTCGTTAGCAAATAACGGGTTCTAATGGTGACACCTTCAACCGGAATCCGAAAGAATACGGTACGCCCGGGAGGTGTGAAACAATTTAATCGATGGTTATTGAAAGGGTTTATAACGAACGAAAATCAATAAAAGAATGCAGAGTAAAATGAATAAAAACGTGTCTAGTACACTATAGTCGGATAGGAGAAGCCCACGCAGCACTCACACTCCCACGGAGAAACAATCAAGTGTATATAATACTCGCTACACATACAGGATTAGGAAGTGGCCATGGAAAGTAGGCATGACGGTATAATAGAGCGTCATGCCGTTTGTTTTCATGTCACACCCCTAGACGCATCAACAGATGTTGAACATCAAAAAAAAATATTTCCCATATTTCGTTATGTTTTTCATACTAAAACTATACCTACAAATATCCATTAGTTCAATCTTCGTGAATCTACTATTATTCACGATATCAAAAACTTAAATAAATCAAACATATGTTACGATTGCATTTTCAAAAATATTACGTTATTATGAACTAAGAGTTCGTTTTCGATAGGTTTTCGTGAATTTGTGACCCTCAAATTGCTGATATCGTGTCAAGTTGACTCTAAAATTTGACTCCATGTCAGAAATTTCAATCAAACTCCGAGTTTTTATTTTTTATTGACTCAGCCAATATAAAATTACTTCAGAGTTTAATACAGCACTTTGAGTGTTATATACTTCTACATTACAATTTATTACATTACAACATTATTCTCGCGAATTATTAAAGCTGTATTCTGTGGCGTTTTTTAATAAACATTAAGTGCCACTTTACGTGTAGCTTCCATCTTTAAAATTTAATTTTTTTCAATTCATTATGCATTTTAGGGTACGGACCCAAATAGTGCGACTGGAATCGCTATTACTAAGCCTACACCATCTGTCAGTCCGTCTGTCTGTATAACGTCTAAAATTCTCTAATATTTGAACCGTCATACGTAACACAGTATACATTTCACATAATCCACATCACATTGCAGAGATGTGTAATGTCTCTTGAAGTCTCTTTAAGTCTTATATATTTTATACAATGTAGAATTCTTTATAATTAAATGCTGCTGTTAATTGTTATTGTTGTCGTTGTTATGTCAAGTTTTCTCTCTCCACTGCTCAGGTATACTCTTCCACAATCTTTTTATTTTAGATTGAAGACCTTTCCCTCATGCTGCCCCAATACGACTTAAATCTGCTATTTGGCCTTAGATCATAATTTTCAAAATTCAAATATTTGAGTAATTCTATAATTATTTCGACTCGACTACTTAAAAAATGAAAAAGAGTAATTATTTTCAAAAAGGTAATCCCCGGATTTGTCAAGACGTTTACAGTGATTAAATTTTAATTACAATTCCAACTCTCATTAGCGCCCCTCCAAAATAAGCACCTACTGTAATACTGAAGTAATGACTCAAAGTTGACTTTAACAAACAGACGTCTAACGTTTTACCTTATAGCCGCGGCTGACTGTCGTCAAACTTTTAATGATGATTGAAGATTTTACATGAGCTTTGATGATGGCTTCGTATTAAAATGTGCTTTGAGATTAAGATTGACGATCGCTTAGTAGTTTATAAGTCATTACAGCAAAAGTGGAAGATCTCTAACGTATAGATATTAAATATACTATGTTGATAATAAGTACCGTTATATTTATGAAAGTACAACGGTACTTGTACTCCTATATCAAAGTAGTAAATTCTTATGAGACTATAATACTAATGCGATACAGCATTGGTACGACTTGAATCATATAAGTTGGAATAATTTACAACATTTATTTTATGTCTATACGATTATTTACTGAAATGAAGTTCCTTAATGCGAGTTGTGGTAGGTGTTAGTTAGAAAAAATCGTAACGTAAGGAAAAGTGTTATGCCCCCTTCATTTGACTCTCTGCGACTCTTTCGCTCTTTTTCTCTCTAACAGAAGCTAGTTAATTATATAAGTGTGGCGGCAGCCGAGCATGCGTGGCGCTAATTTCTTTTTTCTAAATTTTCATAAAAATATCTATCTATTATCATGTTACATGCATTTGTAATGAATAATAATGTAATTGGGGTAATTTATTTATGATAGTTTTCGACTTTTATTCGTTTCTAGAGATAGAGTTTTAATTTTTTGTTTTTTATAAACTAATTGTATACTTATAAATGTGACATTTATTATCGATTTCAAAAGTTAACAAAATTATGCAGCTTGCCGAACTTCAAATTCTTATTAAGAGAAATGACGCTGTTCATTGCTTTATTTAATGATTTTTTCATGTAATTTATCATTCTCTATTTTAGTTATAATATTCATAACTTGAAGCAAATTAATATTTTTTTCAAGGTGTTATTTTGCATTTTTCGTTTAAATACGCTAAAAACTTGTTAATTTATTTTACTGATTCTGTTATTTGATATAACTTATATAAATAAAATACATTTCTGAATACCTACTATTTTATTTTTTACATCTATCTAATTTTATGCTTCATTACTTACATGATACGATATTTTACTTTCAAAAATGTATTCAAAATAACGTATCGAATCCTAAACTATATTCTTATCTACGAGCGAACATCTCCATAACGGTGAATTAGCATGATTTTCACGTTTCTTGTTTTTCTTTGTCCGCCCTACCCCTTGAACGAAATAAAAAGCGGACAGAGAAAATAATATGAAACAATCACGCCGAGAAAACTACCGGGATATTACGTCTGTGAAAACTGGAACTCCTGTTTAATATCGTGTGCTTGAAGATAAGGGCGCTTCCACGCCGAGTCGAGTTTCGCTTCTCCTTTCCAGAGGAAATGTGAATTAAGAAATCGGGAATTATGAAACAGAATTCGGATGTGGCTTATCGGTATTTCGACTGAAAGGCTGCATAAATATTGTCTATGCATATGTTGTTGTAAGTACTGAGTTTATTGTACCTCATCTTATGCAGATGCAGTAAAATAAGATAACGGAATTTTTAAGATGAAATTAGGAAATCTAAAAAATAGTTCACCCGTATATTAATCCAAAACATTCTGTTATTTCATAGTTCAGAGAGCTCGAAAATATACATATATTTAAAATTTAAATATATGTATATTTTCGATATACGTAAATATATGTAAATATATGTATATTTTAGAAAATCCTTAAAAACAAATTTAAAATTTGTTTTTAAGGATTTTCTAGTTAGAAATAGACCTAATGGAATCCTTAATATTTACATGCAGAAAATTGACTAAAATAATTAAATCATGACGCATCCAAGTTTATTCATAATTCTTGTTAAGATTCGACGCAAGATAATAATTGTTCATTTTGTCCTCCATGCCACGGGAGTACATAACGACTCTAACAAAAGAAAGAAAATGTGGCTGTTAGAAATATTTAAGACTATATTTATATTACTAAAGAGGCTGACCACTTTTGTGGTGCGCAATTGATCAAATTCACTGCGCCGTAGATGGACCATCATATGTTTTCTTTTACAGCTTGAGTATGCACAAACGGCTAAAATATTAATGATTTTAGGTTCCATAAATTGTTTTACAGGATCTATGTAATATATAGTTGTCATAAATGATTGGGCGAGTAATACATCATCTCAGTACTTTTTCCTTCATTACGGCTGCTAAACGCTCTTAGGATGTCCAGAGAGCTGTCACACATTACCGGCGTTAAAATTCTTTTACTTTCTTTAAAGACGCTTATAATCGTATTATATTATTTTTAAACAACTTCACAATGTCAATAATTCTTAAAATAACACATCATGTTTTTACTTCAATCATTGTACATAATAATTTTGATTGATGATAATATTATTCGAAACGGAGTATAAAGAAAAAACTTCTTTTTAGAAAACGTCACAATTATGCAGCCCAGTACATATAATAGGTTTACTATTTTTCTTCTAACATTAATAATTAAGTTCGTCATTCGGTTTATTCCGAAATTAATTTTATTTTCTCTTATATAATCTATTTGGGTCAACAAACAGTGAACACACAAAGTATTTATAACTGATATACATTAAAAATACAACTTTAATGAGTCACCAACACCGTTACCAAAGACAGATACATATGAAGATATTTTGATAAGTAGCTTTCTGTAGATGATGAAAACAGTAAAGTGATGTACAAACAAGAAAGATGAAGTGATAACTAATATTTGATGAATACATTGCATCCCTATTTTTTGTTTAAAGTTTGTGATATATTTGTTTTGCCAATCTGCCAACGCGAATAGCCATTACATAGTCAGAGGCAAAATGATTCTAGTATGACTCAACCTGTCGATAGAATGGTGAACTTTTGCCTGCATTAGTATGACATGAAGTATTACGAATTTACTACAAATATTGTTTTTGCATTATAATTCACATATTATAAAAACTTTTTAATAAGATTAATAATTCTAAAATAGTATAGGCTTTTAAAATGAAATAAATGTCCAAATCTTTCATTATTTCGTGCTTTTATAATAGCTCTTATTGCTTCATTAGCTATCAGTTCTAAACTCCTTTTCATGTTGATTATAAAAATTAAAAACTGACGTGTATAGCAAATAAAATTTGCAAGATAAAAGCATAAATATAAAGTTGATAAAGTAGATCGAAGTTAAATCTAACTTTGCATAATCTGTGTAAGCAAAACTGATTATGCCTCTTAAAGCAAAATGTTAGATGCAATAGAGCGATTAATAATTCTACAGCTGGACTTGACTTGTCGCGTAACTTTGATAATACTTGGATAAGTCTCTCGTCTTCAATTTATCTTATATGATATAATATAAGATAGTTTTAAACGAACATTCACTTATGAAATATAAATTTACAAATTTATATTTTTATTTCTAAATTTACACTAGGGCAGCACAGCAAGAGTTTAAAAAATTATTTTCCTAAATTATTATTTAATCTAATTGGGCTATCAAAAACTGGGTTATTGTTTATATTACAATACTATCGGAACAACAATATTTATTTTTTTCTTTCAATTACTTTAAATACATTCAAATCATTACGATAATTCACTTTTGAATATACACTTGTACATAACTAGTCACAGACTGTGTACATTTGCACACAATTATGTTCAACACCGTCAGGCACATTCCCCTGGCTTGTAAATGCATACATCGACAACACGGACGACGGGCCCAAGGCGAGAGCTGTTTGCCGTATTACACAACCGCGATCAATACCGTATGAGGTATCCTAATTGCTTCATCTGACGCCGTAAATCAGGTGGATCGAACCTATTAATGTTGGTCATTAGCCACGTATACGTACATCAGAGTACAGTTAGGGTTTTGACATGTAATTAGTATGAAGCACACATAAAATGTGTGCTAAAAAATACTCAGGTAAGATTTTTGTCGATGATACTATTATAATGAGGAGGTGAACACAAAATAGCTATCGGTGATGGCTCTTGTATTCCGTATTTTTGTTGTTTTGTCTTATATTACGTTTATGTTTTGAAAACATGTTATAATGAAAACTATAACTAAGCAATGTTTGAATAAAAGCATCATTGTTGCAAGGATAGTTGTTCTAACTGCTTGAAAATTCTTAATTATTGTTTTCTGTAGTTTCGATCCACATTCAATGTTCATTAAGAGTAAGAACGCTATAGACTCGTATATTAAGAATGACGACAGAGCCACGTTGAATTATTTTGGCTGAAATTCTTTTATTTTCCCCTCCGAACGAAACAATAAAGATCGATTTTGATATACGACCTGTCAAGCAGAATTTTTAAATATTCCTCCTTTTTATTGACTAAAATAAATTAACAACATTTTCAGTTTCATTAAGAAATAAAAATGTTTTACTGTGTTCAAGAAAACTAAATATAACACGGAAACGACGGATAAAGCGTTTTTCCTGAAAAAAAGTTCACAAAAGTTCAGTACCTTTAGACACAGCGGAACATTCAGCCCCTGTCGGTTTGCCAGTAAACCTGAGAACAGAGCACCGCTATTCAGCTAATTACCCCCAGACTGGCGTGCGCAATATTTTAAACTTTTTACGCGAGACGATAAAAGCGGTATCAAACAAAGAAAGTAATGGGTTGAATTTTTTAAAATCTAACCGGCTAACGCGGTCTGTCATGCGCAGACGACGAGTCGAGCCTTTGTTGCATAATCGCCGTAATTAACACTGCTCTTAACTCTTTGTCGACCTTAATACGATTTTTGTGAAAAAAATTTTTCGTATTGAAAACAACGAAAGTCTCCACATCGAGATGATTAAGAAAAAAACATTTATTGATTTTTCGTAATCACCTCGCGTAATCACAAGCATAAAAAATGCTTGTTTAAAAATTGTGAGCATTTCTCCACTATGTATTGGAGAAACGCTCACAATTTTCCTAGGAATTCAAGGAATTTTAGTGTCAATACAAAAATATTTCATTGGAAACTAGATCTCGGATTTTTGTGGAGTTATGAAGCGATATGTCAGTTTCCAAAAACTTTTCTAAGCATTTTTTTAAAATATGCCAAACTTTACCGATGTTATGTTTTAAAATGACCTGAATAAAAAAAAATGGTTTCTGATTGTTTTATAATTTGTCTTCAAAATTTGTAGTCTCGATCCGGATTCGATACTGATCTTGATTTGCACCTTAAAGTCGCGTTTCTAGGTAATAAAAATACTCTAAAACCTTTCTCACCAGATGAGAAAATCGAAAATGACATAAGTATATGTCGGATTCTGTCTCGGATTCGATTCCAAACCAAAAGCAGCCAGTACTTTTCGGATCGATCCTGGTTTACAACACAAAGGACTTCGATTTCCAGCGTCCTAGAGCTGATCCTTTGTCCTAGGCGTACGACAGATAATCCTATCCGCAAATTTATGCGCTATGAATACATAAATTTCTGTTCTCCGGCAAATAAACAAAATAACCCCATTCGAATAAATGCGATACCCTCGTTCGCCAAAACGTTGCACGCGATACAGCTCGACATTCGTTTTACTTTTTCCGTCGACGTGCAGCGATCCAGCCTGTCTGTCGCAGTGTTTACCTTCCCGATTCGTTCCGTATTCAGGACGGATTTTCAGCTTTTTTCTCTTACTCCTCCTGCCGGCGCGGGGAGGGGCGGCGATCCACGCAAACGCAACGATTTAATCGTGTTACGGTCTTACAATCGGAAGCCTGCATCCGATGTGTTCATTATTATACGACACGAGTTTTTAATTTACGTTGTATGTTAATTTTCACCTTTATGTTCTTTTCTACATCTGTTTCATTATTTATCTCTTTGTGTGCCGTCGAAAATTATTTAAAAAATAAAACATAATTGTAATATGAAAATCATTATAATTGTGAGTGATTTAAGTTATACTTTATTGTGCATCACTGTTTTGTTTTAACGTTGGATTGTACAGATCCCTAAAATCAAACGTAACGGCAACACAGAAACTACATGCCGGCCCTTAATCAGCCCTATAAATTTAATTAATTTGATTTTAAACAAACTCAAGTAAATTATTGGTAAATATATAACATTCACAAATAACATCCCTCCACCTGCGAATAAAAATAGTGCATGCCGCATGACACATAGTCTAATTTTTCGATATTTGCCCTATCTTCACGTAGATTGGTCACGGAAAAGCAAATTGAAAATTTTATCTCAGCGCGTTTTATATTTTAAAAGCATTTTGTTTTCGTTTCAACTTTCTAAAACCTCTCGTTGTATTGGAATTGCAAAATGAGCGACAAGGTTTATAAAGGCAGTTGAAATATATCGTGATTAACTGCTGCCTAATTCGAAAAAAGTCGTAAATTTTTATTTAACTCGCATATGTAACTACGAGTAGTTTCAAAACTTGAAAACAATTTATTATCCACTTTCCACTTTCAAATAGATTACACCGATCGTGCTGCTGTTTGGTATACTTGTTTAAATTTGGTGACAATGTTAGATTATTAATAAAATTAAAGTACCGTTGAGCTAATCTGATCATAGAGCCGGAAATGGATAAATGGATAAAATGTAAGGAAAAAATGGATAAACTGATAAATCGTGTAAAGAATATCATTGATGTAATATTTTATAGTGTAAGGTGGTGATTCGCAGAAATCCATAATTAGACACTTGCCTGCAACATGAATCAACATACAGTATGCAACTCACCGTTGACCCTCAAAACTGTAACGTAGCGTAACGTAACAAGGTAACCCCATCGGGTAAGGACTTGTTTTATTTATCCTCAGAAATAATCCAGATCTGCCTGAAGTCCAGGGCCTTGATAACTGCTGAAGCTCATGGTGGATTAAGTAAGGAAGAGTTGAGTAACAGGGGATGGTAAAAAAAACAATGTCTCTAACGTACCAACTACTGTAACGAAACGACGCAACTCAATCAAGTTGACTTTGGGTTGCATTGGGATGTAAGAATTCCAAATCATCATCTCCCAGTAGCCCAGCCAATCTTACCTACTCGTGATAACATCCTGCTGGAAGAAGAAAACAAACATACTCTGTCGCTAACGTACCAATTAACAGCAGGGCACCAGGTGTACCCCATATAATTTAGCCGTAGCCTTCTATTGCCGAATCTCCGGGAGGATGAACCAAATTATCTTCCGGTCTCGTGTGAACGACATAAATAAACAAAAAAAGAAAGACAAACGAAACAACACAAAGAAAACGGCGCTTTGAAAAGTCATGAAAGAAATATAAGGAAAAAATGGATAAACTGATAAATCATGTAAATAATATCATTGATGTAATATTTTATAGTGTGAGGTGGTGATTCGCAGAAATCCATAATTAGACACTTGCCTGCAACATGAATCAACATGCAGTATGCAACTCACCGCTGACCCTCGAATCTGTTCTTCCAATTGGAATACCCATCCAAAGATTTCAATATTGATTCGAGAGGATTGACAGACATCGAACGCCTAAGCAAGTGTTAATTGGTTATTTATTTTAGTCCGCTAACAGTTACATTGTTATTTCTAAATACGTTTTATGCCAACTAGCACATCCTCAGGAAAATGCAGACAGTCACATCCACCAGGGCATAGGGAGTATTAAAAACAATGCGCTCCCAACCACTTCATGCCGTGAAGTGACATGCAGTCTACGTAGGCTTATATAATGATGACAAGTATCCAAAAGGGGGTTATTCTAAACCTAGAATGTATCTTCTTTATATGTATATGACTAATTTCACTGAAATTTATTCTTCGTTTTTAGTTCACTAATGTTATTAAATAAATGTATATATTTTATACTAAAAGCTTGTTTTTATTTTATTTTTTACTTTTAATTTATTTCATTTTAATGTAATTTTATACCCAAAGTAACTAATATCAAATTTCATCTACTTCAATTTACAACTCTAGAAACCTGTTACAGAATAGCACGGGGATAGACGCAGTGGCAGAATAACGAGCCCTAGAGCACGTAAAATAAATTCAATAACATATTTATATCCCGACCCCCGATATACAAAAAAATACCACGGCATTTCCCGAAGAGAACAAAAAATAACCTGCAACGATCTCCATAATGCGTTTTATTATGACCGAGTCGAGCGACCTGCGGCAGTCAGTCAAGCGTCAGAAAATCGCTCACGATGTTTTATTGTTTGCGAACATGGCGCCCCCTCTCTGCTTATGTGGAAATTCATCGTATACGAAAATAAAAAAAATCTAAACATATTTATGTCCTATGCTTATATTTATTTTGTTACGATAATATGTGTTGCGAGGTATCCGCGTATTTCCAATTTACAAAATTGACGAAGATTTATAAATTGTCCGGCATACCGAATTCTTCTATCTTGCCGTTGTCAAGAAAAAAAAACAGAAGACAGTGAGCATATCTATTTAAAAATCAGTACTTAATAGTTGTAAGTCGTATTTTTTTCAACAAACCCTACCTTCCGTTGAAGATGCGACACTAAATACAATTTTAATAATGGACATCACATCAAAACGAGTACTTACGTTTCCGTTATCCTAAAAGTGTTGATGTTTTCAAAATAAATTAAACATTGTAATCAAAATTGTCAAGGACACAAATGGAAATAATATGAGCATTTTTGCCTGCCTGCCTACAAATTCATAGCAACCTTTAATTCATAGGCTCACCATTCAGTTTAATATTTCTGTTTTACATACACGATACGTTTTGAATAGAAATCCATTATTTGAATGCAGAGTTCTGAAAAATCTTGTACGATTTGTTCGATGATTAAAATGCAGCGGTATCTAACGGGTGATATTAAAGCAGTATCGTATCATTTTCAGAAATTCATTTACTTAAGCAACGGTAATTACAAATTTTGAGTTTCCATAGGCTTTTCTTATTAAATACAACACAGAATGAAGTCCCAACCGTTTGGACATTTATTATATTACGATCAGACGTAGTCTCGGCTACAAATTGCTTATGTTTTTAAGATTGCAAGTGTACATTTATTTGATCCTTACGGCGAACCACAATCCTCCGTCAAAGATAATCCCGAATTAAATTTCGACGGTCCGGTATCAAATAAATTGGAAATATCACTGTCCCTCATGTCAAAATCGGCTTTTTTTAAAATAAACACCGGTGACTTCCGATTGGGCGCGCAATCGGTTTACGTCCTAAGGGACCGCGGTAATACGGGCATTTGTCAACATGTCAAAGTAGCCCTTTGATTTGGACCCTTTCCTTGCTCGAATGAAAAATATGAAAGAGAGGGTGCGGTCATGCGTAAGATTTTCTATCAATTCACTTTTAAGGCTGTGTGATGATATACTGTATTAGTCGTGCGATGTAAGTAAGCAGAAAATTCATTTAATGTACATTTAAAATACATATCAAAATGACTGGACAAGTGCGAATTAGACCAATCGATAAACGTTCCGTACCATGATGTCAATTCTTAGGTTTCACATATATGAACGATCCAAACGGTACTGAATCGTCGCAGCATCTTCCTCCTCGAAACATGCTTTGATATTTGCTTAAAATAATGTATATTTAAAGTCTAAAAATCTTAAACGAAATTAAATTCTATTCCAATAGCTAACTGGAGTAACTTATTTTTAAATTACCTAAACTTTGAGAAATGTTAAGAAAAATAAAACAAACGGTTTTTTATTATTTTTATACTATTTATAAATTTAATTTTTAATTTAATTAATTATAAAATTACACTAATCAGAAATTTATGTGGTTGACACGCGCTAGAAGTGAAACTTTCAGATAATAAACCTGCGAGAGAATGATAGCTGATATCATGTGTGGAATGATTTTAGGTTTCATTTCATAATAATATCGGTACCTAGTATCAAAGTTACGTTACATTCTATTGTTTAGACTCAATGTTTTAAATTTCAACAAATAACAATACACAGATGCACACAAGCGTATCTGTTTCATCTCACATTCTATCTCATTCTCTCGTGAGCTAAGTCATTTAGATGTATATTTTTGTCTCTTTCTAGTGTCGCCTATTCGTCGCATCGAGTCGCATCGAGTTTCAAATCGCAGCGGTGCTAAAGAAACGTTTACTTCAAAAATGACAAACATATTAATTCAAAACTTTTCGTTCAAACTGCCACATTTTGAAAAATGGAGGATGTTAATATTTGTTTTGAAACGTTTTTCACTACTGGGCCTACCACAATAATCGTTTTACGTAAGGAGAGTGATTTGATTACTTTGAAATCGGTTACAGCCTGTAAATAAATAGTAGATTAATTAAAATACTATACCGTAATACAATTACAATGTAACAATGTGATAAGAAATACGAGCAAGCAAAAGCAAGATTTTTGTCGTCCGCCGGACTTAAATTTCTAAATGAGAATTCATTCGTAAGTTATAAAATTATTAATTCCGTTTCATGTCCTCCACTGACTTTTAGCGAAGAAGGTTAACTGGAACAGAAAGCTTTCCAGCCGTTTCTTTTATATTATGTAAGCTTAATTGTTGTAAAGTCAACGGTATTGATACGTTTATTTTATAATTATGTTCAAGTGCTCTACTCATCACAAATTTTCTTTTTCGAATTCGAATTTTAGGAACAATGACATAAATAATATAATAATATAATTTAAAAAAAATTGGTTGTGTGTAAAGTCGGTTTACGGACGATAATTTTATGTGATAATGCCATAAAAAACACTGATGAAAAATTGCAGACTTTCATAAATTGAATTGGATTATTATCACTAAATTATCATTATTTTGCATCATATAGTAATTATAATTGTAATATCATGAGAGATATAAAATAATTATCATTATTTCCACTTCATTGACCGATAGAGTGGAAGAGAGATAGATGCGTCACAAGCCGAACGCTTAGGACGCTTCTCTTTCTCGCTCGCACCTTCGGCTCAGGCGGAACGCGACAATGAGTCATGCTTTTTCGTGCATGCAGCCGGCGTTCATCGATTTATAAGACGTTATCACGTCAAAAACTCAAATACTTCTTTTATTTGAAAGGTTTTCTCTTATCACTTTTGTTTTCATAAAATATAGTTGGAATATTTTAGTGTCCCGTGTACCCGTGAGACATAAAACCTGAGTGTTAGCCTTTTTTACTTCTGCCCGTTACTATTTTATTGGATTTCTTAAAGATAAACGAGTACACGAGCACCAAAGCGTCAGTGATCACCGCCGCTTATGAACAGTCGCAACTAGGGTAGTTACTATTGCATTGCCGGTCTTTTAGAAATGAATTGACCCTTTTCATGGTGACAGATAGTTTCGCGGATATTTGCGGAAATGAATATTTGCGGAAAGATGCATGGTAGATTCCATTCCGCACAAATAAAAAAATATGGGCAGAAGTTCGTTCTCTATATTTTAAGATCAACCCTTTGCTTGATATCACTAATGTGAATCTCGAAGGGTACTCCCATATTTAAATAATTATATTATACAAAAAAGGAACTACGTAACGGTATTCACTGTCTTCATCCACATCAAACCAAACTCGAATAACTATTAGAGGAGTGATTTTACAAAAAAAAAAACATAAGAAACATTTTATTTCGAGCGTTCAATTTTCTTCAAAAATATGTATCACTCATCCCGATATGTTGATTCAAAAATGAGTCTAATATATATATATATATTTCAAAAAAAAACGACTATTTTTTTTCAAAACTCGCAGTGAAATACCTCCCAGTCATGAAAAAGAAGCCTGTGAAAACGGGAGTTCTTAATATTAATATTGAAAGGTCGCTCATCGTGTATTTCTATTTTACGTTTAAATAACATGGGATTTTTTTTTAATTCGGAATTTTATAGCTCATTTTTGAATATATATATATATATCAGAAAAATCTAACCGAAAAACATGATTAAATTCTTTACATCTCTTCCTAAACCTGTATGGAACCCGCATTGATACAGCTCGCGTATCGTATCTCCGTGAAGCATGTGTAGTAAATGAAACGGCACGCGGCAGCCTTATTAAGGCACGTAGAAATTCAGAGCGCGTACGTTTTTAGCCAACCGTCGAAACACAGAGTTAAGAAGATTCTACAGGAGACATCAGAAAAATTAATACTTTGATTTATATTTATTTGATAAAACATGTACATCGGTTTTAAACTTCGATTGGTACGTATCTAGCTTATAAATCTCTGCAAATATATACAAAAAAAAAACACAATCCACACGCTCTCATTTAGCTGGTCGGGCATCGAACGTAGAATTTTGCCACGGGCATGCAATGTCTTAATACCCGAATTTACTTTTATCAACTTATGCATAGATCATTGCGTTTTAATTTAACTTTGAAAGAAAATGATTCTTTTAAAATAAGAAATAGAAAGGAAAGTATAAGTTTTCATTGATAAAGTTTGGTTCGATGGATAGCGGAATATATTTTTTTATTGACGAATGTATACAAAAGTGTACTCTTTTTGTGTACACTCGTATGATTACTAAATGATCGGTTCACTTTCCGAGCATATTCAAATGTAATGCTTACGTTTATATATAGAGGTACTTATGCTTATTTTAATACAATTCATATTACGTCTTATTGTTGGACCTAAATGACACCTACGGTAAAACTAAACCAGAGCGCTTCAGTACGATGTCATGGATAGAACGCCAACTGTATATGACCCGCCATAATTTTGTATAAACTACATTAAAGTTATTATATGACATTTGATGCAAAAATCATTAAAATAATATTTATGTACCTTTTAACAAGGAATGGCGAAACTCTGTTTTACAATATTCACCCCGCATTAAGCGTAACTACTTCAATCTTATCTTACTGCGTGCGCAGTTTAATCAATTTAATGGAGACGGTAGGTCAAAGAGCCATCTGTTTTAAAGCTTACTGACAAATTCTCATATCATTAAATATTCTACTGAAACACCTAATGATAGAATGGAAAAAAAATGATCTACGAAAAACTCTAATTGTGTATAGTATGTATAAAGAGGCTCCAGTATCATAAAAACAAACAGTTCGACATCGGTAGACTTATCAAACAAGGATGTGTACTATTTCATCACGGTTATTCAACCTGTTCACGGATAGCTGTCTGCACAATTTTAAAGTATATTAACTTGGACGAAGAGCGTTGTAACACCTCAAAATTTCTATCGGTGTTTATTAAGAAACTTTAATTTCCCTCACAGATTGCTAATTTGAAATAAATAATTCGTAAAACGAGTTCTGTCACATTGACGACAACAATTAGATATTTGATTGTAAATTTTAGTAAGTTTGAACAATGAGAGTTGTCGCATTTAACCTAATTTACCTATTGTTATAAAGATTTATTTGATAACTGTTTATGCCTTTTTATCGGCACTTATAGTCGGATGGCGACTACTATATTACTATTGTAAATTTATCATTTATGCGAGCCTAACAATAAGATAGATATTTTATTCCTAAAATAAAACTCATTGACATATCACATATCACAATAAAATAACCTGAATCTTGCATGTGTCTTGCTCACAACCATATGTTGTGTAATGTATTTGACCGTCGTTTTTTCGAATCATTTCCAAGTTAACGTTACAAACGGATGAGCTGTCCGTCAAACGCTTCCTTTACGCCGCTGACCGAGTAATTATTACGCCACCAGCGTGAGAGTGCTGGTGATACCAACTAAAACGTATGATTCTATCAAGAAACGAGGTACGGAAGTAAATATCAGCAAGAATAAGATCATGATTTTTGAAATAAGCGGAAGTTGTTATATGTGTATTGGAAGCGAGAGAGTTGAACAAATGAAAGTGTTTCTTTAATTGACCTACAAATGCTGGTAAATAATAATAATAATAGATATTGAAAGAAAAATAAATTTGAAAAATAAAGTGAATGGGGCTTTGCTTTCTATTATGGAGAGTAAAATCTTCTAATGACAAGCACATTTGGCTTTGCATAATATATTTAATATATCAAGTGGTTATAAGTGTCTTTAAATGATAGATATAAGAATAGTGATGTTATATAACGGTAAAGGATGAAAGTAGATGTAGTTGTTAGAGTAGAAATATATATATATATATATATATATATATATATATATATATATATATATATATGTTACCTTGAACCACATTTGGAAAGAATGAATTACACTTAGTCTTAATAAGTGGACATAAGAAAATGACAAGCAAATACGACTAATATACGTGATGAAAATATCGTCAAGGATCACCCTAGAAAATTTTATTCAGACTAAACTGCTGGTAAAATTTTAAGCATCTGATAGCAGCGAGCTGACATGAAACGATCGAAGAACGTCAGTGATGCGATAGAGGTATGCGAAAATGATACCGTATAGAAATCTGTGGTCTCTATCTATCCGTTAGAGAAATAAGTGCGAGTTTATAAAAAAAATATGATACATAGAAAAGCAATCTATTAAGGCGAATAAATAAATGAAAAAAACTGCTACATAGTTTCCTTAATTCAATTACACCATTGACAGGTAGAGTACGAACTCGGTCTGTAATCCTTTAGCCCCGAACTGTCATTTCGGGATGTGCAAACTCGTGCCGCATCCAATTTCAATGGAGCCCATATTATTTACATTGAAAAATCCCGTGCAGAAGCGGCCTGACGCGGCGAGAACAAAGGAACGGCTGTCGCTCGCGCGCGCCCAATGGGAAAGCGCCAATCGGCCGCCTCGACGCTTGCAGCGGGTTAATGGAAAATGCACCTTTGTTTATTTATTTACAAAGTATCTGCTCTGGAACCTTTCAGTGACAGAGCAATTCCAAAGATTTAAAATATTGTAGAGGTTTATAATCAATTTAAAATGTTTTAAGTATTCAAATAATATAATATAATCTTAAATTATATTATTATAATAATTATAAAAATATATAAAAATTATTATAATAATATAATCTTAAAATGGAAATTATTATGTTGGTCCTAAAATGGAAAAAGTTTATTGATTAGTTCAATAAGTTTTTGTTAAAAAAACATTTATAAGCTAGATTTCATTCGCGGCTTCGTCTGCATAGACATAAAATGAATTCTTTCACATTTTATACCGGGAGATCTTTCTTGAACATTATCCCGATCACGGTCCTATTATTTATTTGAATTCCGGTTCCAGTGACTATTTCGTTCCGATTTCATTCTCAATCGCAGTCCCAATTCTGCTCCCGATTCCAAGCCTAGCCTCACCCTCGATGTCGATGACCAGTACTATTTTCCATTCTGGCTTCGATCTCGAATCCGATACCGATTGTCCGTGCGCTTTTCGAATTCGTCCGCATTGATGAAATCCCGAGGTGAATAATCAGTTTTTGTTGCGTGTTAGCTCACAAATGCGTGATAATTTCTGTAATATTCGTTTAAGCATGTAATTACACATGCTTGTTCTTAAAATTATGAAAGTTTAGCTAATATAAAATCAAAAAAATAGCAAAAAGACACACAAAAATTACACAGAAATTCTATATTGTTTAAGTATAGTATAGCTCTATATGCTAATAAATGGTTTATTATAATATAAGTCGGTTTAGTATTTGTAGGTATTACTCCGGACATAAAAACAAATAAACAAATTCTACGTCTTTATGACATTAATATGCATATATTTCAAAGTGTCGAATTTTGAACTGGGATAAGGTGGAAAAGCTTTTGATATTGTTATTTTTAGAAAGATTTATCATTGGCTGAAGACACACGTATTGGCAATAAATTTAACTCATGCTTCATATGCGAAGTAAGCAGAGCGCGAAAAAGAAACACAATTAAAAAAGTCGTTCGAAACATTATCATAATAACTTACAGGAGTCCACTTTTTGACATAATTCTTTTAAGGATCAGTGTTCCAAATTTTTCATCAAGCCAAGCGTTAAATTGCGCTTGAACGTCTTTAAATGTTCAATTAACTAACGGATCGAAGTAAACTTTAAAAATGAAAAAAATGCCTGAAAATCTACTACCTAAAAAACCAGTTTACAAGAATTTTTGCTCTAAATAGTAATAACGAGATTTATATTAAAATCTTTTGAAATCCTAATATAATATGTAAGATTTAGCAAGGTACAATTCATAAATTAAAAAGATAAAGAAAAAATAGGATAATTTTTGATTGATAAAAAAATTACAACTCTTTTTAAAAGCCAAAATCGTTAATTTTCGATTTCGCAGATACGTATATCTAAGTTTGCGTTTGTTGTTTCGACTGTACGGAGCATTTATACGGAGTTATTAATAAAACAAATATTTTACACTTACGTTAATTTATTACGAGTAAATTGCTGCTCGCGTGTACTCTCTTGTCTCGATAGGCGACACGTTAAATCTACTACTTGGACAGACGTGCATATGTATTACAAACTCACAGCTCGTGGTGCAAGCATCTTTAATTCAGTTTTGAAATATATATTTTTTTTTGTTTTTCTTATTTTCATCTAATAGGGTTATTAGGTTCATGTTCCGTCTACCATGTGCGGATCGTGAGCCACGTAGTCGCGGGTCGTTATTGGTTCAAAGCGCGGTCGTCGAATAAATGAATCGACGCCTGCGCGGTGGCACAGCGCAGTCGCTGCACAAAATTTTAATTAGACGCCGCGAAGTAAAACAAAAACCTTTTGATTCTTTCAATAATTCCGCTCACCTTGAAACTCAGAACGGGCCCCGACATCAAACGGAATTAAACGTAATATCACGGGCCACCCCGCGCGGCAACAATAAGTCGCTCTCGCTCCCTTCGTGCGCTGAGACTAAATGACCTCGGGGAATAATTCTTTACGGTTTTTCTAATGATTTTTTCGCAACCCTTCAACGTTCGCGGTAATTGAGGGAGTTCAAAGTGAAACAAATTGAATGGCCCGCTTTCCAAGATTGATTTCTAGATGAACGTGTTTGGATGTAGAAAAATCGGAGATTATACTGTTTCTCTTAGTGTTCAACTGTTTGATTAAAGGATTAATCGTAAACGATCCTAAAGGTTGCGTTAAGTTAAAATTATTATATTTTTAATCACCGTAAGCTTGTACAATATGATCTATGATATTAGTATGATGTAAAAGTTATACAATTAGAATCTTACTATAGTAAAAAAAAAGGATAAAACGTTTATAATTAATATATAATTAATTTTAAAGCCGCCAATAGTATTGAGTTTTGATATATGAAATATTGTCCAACAAAAAATAATTTAATCTGAGCGTTACGCAGCAGCACAAAAGCCGAAAATACTATAAATGTGCTTTAAAAACATCAAAATACGAAGCCACTAGAAATCTACATGGTGACAACGACAATTGATAACGTAACACGTGTTATTCAGCTGTACTTTAGCTATGCCTACTATAGGTAGATTTTAACTCAGTGTACATATTTTTAAATCAGTTTATCAACGTCAAAAAACTAACATTTTGCTTTAGTCAGTTGGCGATTGGGTTCACCTCTGCTATACATGCAGTTAAAAAAATACGAAGTATGTCAGATATATAAATTCCACAGTCTGACGTCGTATGACATTCTGCTCTGGGCGAGCCATTCGGGCGATTTACAAACCGGAACCTGGAATATCTCTATCCAGTAGATTTGAAGAGATTAGAATCTTTACTTTAGCATCTCAGTTTATATCCAAAAATTTAATAAAACTATATAAATGTGCGAGAAAAATAGTGTTCGACATATATTCAATATACGAAATAAAAATAATTTGCGTTTACACGCCAGCCGATTACCTAAAGTCACAATACTATTTGTGGGGCTCTGTATGTTCTAGTTCAATAAGATTTCCATAGATATTCAAAACGAACCCTTTAATAAATTTAAGATCATTATTAACCATTTACTTGGTGAAAAAGGGTATAATCAAATTTCCGATTATTTTGAGGACAAATGTTTTTTTTTGCTACTACCTCCTAAATTTTTAGTTTTTGACTTAAAAAAGAAATATTAGGTTAAAATAAGCTCTTAATATTCATATTAACCCGTGCCCAAATGGTCTTACATTTCTCATTTAACTAAAATAGGATTTTTTACTTCTTGCTTTTCATTTTTCTCTGCGAAATGTATTAAAATACAGCGCTGTACTTGAATAGCTTTGCATTTCATTTTTTTCGTTTTGTATTCCTACGCCATCTACGACTGATATGTTACAACTTTAATTCATTCTCATATTTATCTGATTTTAGTTTTGACAGATCACTTTTGCGCCTCGTGATGATTATGAAGAGCTCTTAGAGTTGTGTCAGTTTTTTCTTGGTACAATGAATGCCAATAAACTTAAGTTTTATAAGCCCGGAGCATTTCACCATGCTCACTAGACATTTGAGGTGATTTATACCTTAAAAATGTACATATTTTAAGTATATTATATATGTGTGTTTCAAGATTTATGTATAAAGTACAAATAAAGAGCTTTTTTAAACGAAATTTAAATTTTTAATATCAGACCGTCTTTTGGTATTAAATGTGGTATAATTAAGTTTGAGTGAAGTATAAACCAGTGTCATACTTTTTAATTTATTTGCATGGTCTGGGTTTATTTTTCAACTTTCTTACGTTAGTTTTATCCTAAAAGTAAACCAAAAATATAATTTATTTATTTAGTACGACAGACATTCACAAAATACATTGTTGAATATTTTGAAGAAGCGAATTCCGTCGCAGCTGTGATTAATCCATCGCCCATAAGTTAAATTTGCAAGCGGCGAGTTTCCAATCAGAGCAAAATGATTAAATGCCTTTAACGACCATAAAGCTACGAAGGGACAATACGACTGTATCCTATTCCGATTCGGTGTAGGGTTGTTAATTTGCGCGCCGACCGTTATGAGAGGAAAACGATGGAAGTCGGGATAAGTAGATTTTCATATATTACTAATATTTTTGGCATATAAAATAAAATTTCATACATTTCGATGAGAATAATTCGGTTGGACGGAACGTCTTATTCGAAAACGAGAAATGAATAGAACATTGTTATATAAACGATCGTAGTTCAGTAATGATTATTTAAATATCTTACAGTTTTAAAATGAAACATCCCTAAATTATCATTTTTATAAGCATACTTTTGCAGTATAGGTGGAGCGATTTTAAGTTAGTTTTTTTAATCAATATGAATTATGTGTATTTGGTACCCTTAATTTTACAAGCACCTATTTCACAACGGTGACCTCGAAAACAATGGTTTTTTTTTTCAGTTTCGATGTGAGTTTATGATAAATCATGATTTCAAAGTTAGAAATAATAAGAGTTACTGACCTAGAGTCAGAGGGATATAAATGAATCGTCGATTAAAATTCACCACCAGACTATCGTCACAATATCAGGCTACTGGCACTTCTAACTCGGTTGTTATAACCAGTTTTGAGTATTTTCTACACCCGTTGTTCCACAATGGAAATGTTCTTCAGATTTTTTTTTGAATAGACCACAGTACCCACTAAGCCGAGTGGAATTAACAGACATTACTTTGTAAGGCATACGTTGTACAAATTTGCGTTATACCAGTCGATAACCGTGAATGCCTTTAAAATAGCTTGAGAACATCTATCAATAAATGTTATCACTCGTCTTAGGCATGCTACTCCACTAAACTGTTATGCGTCTGCATAGTGAAGTATGGTGAAAGTGTTTTAGAGTTAAAAAGAGACTTGAGGCCTTCCGTGGTATTTTATGGGCATATGCATGACGATGCATACCTTACTGCATAGAATGGACCTAAGAGATGAATATCAGGCATGTGTTCAAATATCAGATACGAACACAGCTTTTCATTCAAGCATGATCGCAAGGCTAAAATAAACAAAAACCATAAAAAATAAGTAAAACGACTATTTTTGTGAAACACCGTTTTGACAGCCCTATGCGTGCACGTCGGGCGATCAAACAGCGATCTTGTTAATCGCGGCTCTGATAGCGGTGCGTCGATACCCGACGATGTTTATGACTTTATTGTGAGGTTTTATGGTTCTCGCTCACAAAGAATTTTTTAACCTAAAATTTTCCGAAAATTAAAAGTTAAAAATTAGCAATAAATTCAATTTTTTTTCTATTTGCAGCTTTCACTCAATATGGACTCAATTTAGTACGCGTTTTATTCTCAAAAAGAGTATTTTTTAAGTCGGAGAAATTTCATTAAGAATCAACTTTCTCTGATTTTTGATTAAACTTAATTATTAGTGCAATTGAAAATTTTGTAGATAATATTTCATATATATATATATATACAACAAAACAACAAGTATAGTAATATCGATAAAAAATGTTGTAAATAAATGATTTCAAATAATGACGTATATTTAATACTATTATTTTAAACTATAGTCACGATGTATAGGGAAACATTAATATTCGTCATCTGTCTAGACAGATATGACCTAGGTTTAACTGGAGTCTAGGTCCTGTTATAGACTTTGCTATGATTAACGATCTACTGGAAATGGCAGCCGGGTCTATGAGCTACAACTCGTGTAAAAGCTACATAACAAACAGGATGCTCCTTTTATATGTAACGTAATACACATAAAGCAAAATGTTTTATGAATTATTTGAACGCCTATCTCAAACATTTTTGTAAAGTGAAAATACCATCACTAACAACGCTATTACGAAATCACCTAAAATAATATACATTTTTTTCTTTAGTATTATTTAATTTTTTGCACTTGGTACTGCTTCTAATCCTTTTCGCATCAAATAAACAGTGGTGTTTACGTTTTGAAATAAAATGCGTACCATATGTCCAATGTATTGTTCTTAAATTAGAAAAACTAGCAGTCGCCCACTGTATGTTATTGTTTTCCATTTTACCAAATATAATATTACGCCAATTTCGTATTTCACTCCTCAGTAGATTTACCGATGTATTTATTTTAAATATTCATGCAAATTTTAATATTTTATGCATTCGAGCACGCTGTATGTCAATTATCGCATCTCGCATGACGCTGCGTCTTCGCCGCGCAGTCGCCCCGTCAATTAGACCGCATCGGTTTGATCGACGACAGTTTCTGATACAACCACGAAATTCGCTCTGAATACTATAAGCTTGACATGATTGTTAAGATATATAAAAATATATAATGCCTATCGACATAGTGTAGTTTAAATGTATTATTTTTAAAATCTGTTTATTTAGTAAATGATGGTTATATATAATGGCTAAACTCCGACACTGTGATTATGTTTCGCCAAACTTGGCTCATCTAGTGTCAATTCGTGGAAAAAGTGTTCATATTACATCTATTAACACTTATCTCTGAACTCGTTCTCGTGTTTTGATTTATTCGACGGAACCACCGTAGCGATTCTAAAAATTCGTAGAAAGCTATCCTATCTCTGAATAATATACTAGCATTTTCTCCGGCTTCGTACAAATCGAAAACGTAACCGGTAGCTGTAACGAGTTTGAAAGCAGAAGTACAATAGAGGGCCGGGATTGAGACCGAAATTGAGAACAGAATCGGACCCGGGTCTCAACCCGATTGGAATTAGAGTCGAAAGGTGGACTGCGGTCGACAGCAAGAGCGACCCATATGAAAGATGAAGGAATGCATCTTATGTGCATTTGAACAAAGCTATTAAAGCCAATTATTATAAAAGTGTCACTGTTTATAGAAACTAAATACAGATCTATTGAAGTTAAACTGTAACTTAGGTTTTGATATAGTACCCTCCAGTGTTTCTTTAATATTAAAATTTATTACTTTATAAACGTCTAGTGCACTGTATTATTGTCTTATTCTGAAACCTACGCGAGTAAATTGAAAATCAAATAAAATTCAATAATACAAATATAAGAAAACTAATATTTATCATAACTACAATCGTAATTATAACACAGAATTGTTAAATCATGTTTGTTTATTCGCCTTGTAAACTTTTTAACGATCACTATTACTTTTTAAATTAACCGTTAAATACAGTTTAAAAATTCCAAACACCACATAATAGTTGCCCGGTTTCCGTATCCCAACCATACAGTTTCCGGTCACGCATCTCCCCCGTTTATCGCGCACTGGCTCGTCGCTAAATAGCTCCAGTGGGAAAGTTCCAGGCCGCACGGAGCACCCTGTAGCCGTTAAAAGGCTGTTTGCTTAGTCTATTTATTACGATGCCGAGTTTAACCGACGCTGAATTGGTGACATTTCTAATTCAATAAGCGACTTTGCTAGTCTTTTGTTCTAGTCCGCTGTGTTCGTTGTTTGCTGCTCTCGCTTTTATACTATTTCTGTGGTTTCACGCTCCTGTTTTGTACGAAGTAAGAACTATTATTTTAGTATCGGTGGTAAGTGATAATACATTTGCAGAAAAATTAAAGCTGTCAGTTTCTTCGTCTTATAAATATATGATTCCTGACCTATAGGATGCATTAGTTAAGTGTTGAAATACTATAAAGAATGCCATTATTTTGATTCGATTTCTTAATGCTATACCAATTTTCTGATTGTGGATTTGAAGAAATCTGAAGTGTAAGGTAACAAGTACTTTGAAGTAAAAATTATAATTGTGAAACACATTAGGTGCTTATTTTTTTGCCGCATTAATATGTCGCACAGTTAAAATGTCGCAAGATCAATCAGTGATTGGAACCGAAGTTAAAATCAAAAGTTATACTATGATCAAAATAACAACTTCTTACATAATAATAAAATAATATCTTTTCATATAATTTTAACGACAAAAAAAACAGCAAGCCCTAAATTAAACAACAAGGCTTGTACTATGGTACCAGATAGTTGATATAATACACACACACATACACACACATATTATATATATATATATTCATACACATATGTGTGAGTGTATTGATATTTTCATATTTTATTATCACGCTTTTAATTAAACAATAAACTATTTTAAAGGTCAATCTTGTTACAATACAAGTACAGTAACATACAAAACGTTATTGTATTTTTTATGAAGTATATCGCTGGGGTAACATAGATTAACGATTTTTATCGTATGTCGTTTCCAGTACAGTCAACCTCGTAAAATGATTGTGATATTTATGATTTTATGTCTTATGGTTGCATGAGAAATTATTCTTATAGACAATTATGTATAAATGAATTGCTTATAGCTTCACATAAGAGTTGAAAATATCTCTTAGACCATATTAACCTCATTTAAATAGATCTAAACAATTAGATATATAAAAGTATTATAGTTTTGTAATTATTGGTATATTCTTTGCGAATGATTAAGAGACGGTGTACAAATTATTATATATTTTTTAGAATAAGGAATTTGAAAGATGAGTAATAATGACAATTTAAGGTGAAAGAAGAAACACTACTTTTTCTTTTAGTAGTTCTAGAACTAAGACAAATAGTTCTACAACTATTTGTTTTGCGATTAAAACTGAAACAGCAATACGGTTAGAGACAGAGTCACGTTTGTTCTGTGGACTCGTAGATAAACTTAGTTACAGAGTAGTCAGTGAAGTGTGTATGCGATTGACGTGAAACTTGTTTAAACATTGAACATATATTGGACTATTGAATGCAAATTAGAAATTCATTAGGTGTTTATCTCAAAACAAAAAGTATTGAGACAGAAAGTAATTATTAAAAATACACAAATTGACCTTTTCACTTATTTTGACAAGATAAAAGCGGCGAGCTATGTATGTTTAACAGTCGAATTTCTACTGCTTCGGTAATCCAACAAAGCCGCTCTCGGCCACACGGCTCACCTCAAAGAGTGTACCTATACGCTTGAAGTCACGGATTCTCTCCGCGGACGATTCATCGTACACGTCACTTGTTCTACGGAACCATTTGTCAAAACGCGACGTCTGCGCGCTGATTTATGGACGACCCCGATCCTAATATATCTAATGGATAAATACCGTTTCTCATTTTTTTTTTATCTCGTACAGGGTAATGTAGTCTTGAAATTACTGTATTATTATTACGCTACGTCGACATACAATTATTCATATTCTTGATGTCTATCTATTTTAAGCCAAAATAAGCTCGAGTTCGAAGATTATTTATTAAATTTATAAACATACAAGGAAATGTACTCACCGTTTTATGAATTTCACATATTGGTTAAACCTTTTTCTTTTATATTTAATTATATCACTTCCAATGCGTATACGAGGGCTACTATTTATGTATCCGGAACTGGCCACATACAAAACAATATTTAAAAAGTAATAAGAACAATTGAAAATGAAGATCCTTGGTTGTTGAATGCAGTTTGTTTCATGTAATTGTTAATTGTTTTAGCGTATCGGCGTCATTTTGAAAATTGCGTGTTTTTATCAACATGGATTTAACTCGTGATCATTTTCTTGTGATGATTTATTACGATTTTTGGTGTGGGCTAACTCAAAAACAGTATATCGATCAACTTACTTCGAATGTTGAAGATGATGCAGTATCAAAAACCACTGCGTGTAACTGGTTAAGTGAGTTCAATCGTGGACGGTCTATGCTCACGGACGAATTTAAAGAAGGTCGCCCTAAATCGGTTGTTGTGTCACCAAATATCGATGTTGTGCGGAAACTAATAATGAAAGATCCTCATGTTACATATCGCGAGATAAAGGCGTCCCTGGACATAATTATGACGAGCATACATAAAAATTTGGCTGTAAAAAAGTTCTTTTTGGATTCTGCTCAACTTAAGCATTGATCAAAAACAGGCTTGTGTTGATAGGTGTAAAAAAATATAAAAGAATACAATCATGGTGAATCAAAAGCTGTTTATAATATCTACATAAATGGTGAATCTTGAATATATGCGTATGACCCCAAAATTAAACAATAATCCACGGTGTAGGTGTGTCAAGATAAGCCGAACTCAACATAAGTGATTCGTGTCAAAAGCACTTTGAAGCAAATGTTTGCCTGTTTTTTTGGTATAAATGGATATGTGGTTACAATGGCACTAAATAAACGTAAAACGGTTAATTCGGGGTAGTACACGACCGTTTAGTTGCCATAAATCTTTAAAGAAATAAGAAAGAACAACTGACAACCAGAATGATTCTTCATCGTGATAATGCTCACTGTCAAACGTCGGCCGAAACAATTCGATTTTTAGATGGTTAAAATATCGAAGCGTTAAGAATAAATTACGTGGTCAACGTTTATCGAGCCGCGAAGAGGTCTATGTATGTTCAAAATGCACACAAATGCAATTTCTGAGATATTTCAATCAGAACGGAAAAAGTTCTATAAAAATTGGTTTCAGTGTATGCTAAAATGCATCGATCATCATGATGAATATTTTGAAAAGCAATAAAATTTTATTATATGATAGATGTTTGCTTCTTTTTGATATTCCGGACACATAAATAGCAGCCCTCGTTTGTAGAGTAGTTCATAATCGTTATAAATATTTATTTCAGCAAACTTCATCACAATATAGTCTACATTAAATTTTTTAAATGAATAAAAAAACGTTAGTTACCTCTAGACTACAGTTTATATGTCTCATGTTCATGCTCTTAACATGCAGTACATACACTTTCTCTATACATTCATAACAAACATGTGACCGTGATGCTCAAGGGTGGGTGCCTGGAAACCTATAACACAAGTTGAACTTAGTTTGGGTTCCAGTCCACCACAGTAATTCCTAATGTTGTACATTTTTTGTAATCTTGCATTCTAAACTATTGTGGAGGAAAATAAAGAATTATTATTATTATTATTATTCGATCAAGTACTTGGATTAATTGAACATGAGTCCTCGAAATTCTTGAAAGGACTTTATGAAAAAGTGAATGCAACTTTTCTGAATCGCGTCTTTTTCTATTGGACTTTATGCAGTCTTTCTCGTGAGAAAATGGAATTAAAATGCACTCAGACTTAGAAACACATCACCGTTTTGAACAATTTTGGAGTACGTACAAAGACCGATGTCCACACCAAATAGAATTGAGGTCGTGAGTATACAACGAGAACGGGACATGCGTTCCTCCGGCCGCTGTATTCCCCAGAGTAACTGTATTAACTCTTGATTAAGATTGCACAGCGGATTCAATTTGCATACACAATGCACTGACAATCTTTCTGTACGTCCGTCCCATGCCGAAGGGTTAGGATAATGACTGGTCACTTTACTGCCCTCTGCCGGACAATGAAAGTAAATTGAATTTATTTAAGTACCGTACGATTTAATTACTTTAGTACGACAGTGAAACACGGTTGAGTGTATTCGAATAATTAATCTTGATTGAATAAATAATGTGCAGTAAGTGCACTAAGCTTTGAGTTAAAGGATGAATATAAGTAAACCCCATTAGCGAGTTATATTAAATTTCCTAACCGTTTTTAGATTGTAAGCAAATAATATTATTTAAAACATTAAACAAAGTAAGGTTAAACGTTAGAACAAAAATTCAAAACTTTAACGGGTAACATTTTAAACTAGAAAGTTATATGTTTATAACATTGAAATTCCATCAGATATTATCATGTGAAAATAGCAAAGTTAAAGACGAGACGATCACAAAACGAAAACCGATTTGTAATTAATTCGTACAATTTTCCAGTGGATATATTGATAGATGCTTTACATTGCAAAACTTGTTGAAATTAAAAGTTGATCATAAGATACCTATCGCTGGCGGAAATTAAAAAAAAATGGTTTTTTTAATAACCTTTATGTTTGATAATGGATTTATTTTTATAATAGAATTACTTTTCCATTCAAAAGACAGCATGGAATGCGTTAAACTCCATTCCAATCATTTGTTACGTTCAAAAGGTACCTTTATCTTTTTCAACGCATATAATTTTGAGTTCAAAACTCTGTATTTAAAACAACGCAATAAGTTTTGAATTCACATTTTTAAAAGGTCTTTGTTGTCCATATTACTATTTTAATTTCACCACTAATTTATCTTATATTAGTTGTTTCTTCATTTTTCTTTTGCGTACCTATATCACTTCACTGTTGATATATCTTTTTTTCTTTGATCTATAGACGGCCACTTATCAATTTCTTCATATGTACCTATCGGTGGTTGACGGTGTTGCTAAAACATTTAAGTTGTATTTTTAAATGTATATTAATTATAAGTACATTGTGTGTTCACTGTTTGTTTACCCGAATAAATAAATAAAACTTACCCCGACAGTAAAATAAGGTCATGTGCTGTATAAAAACAAACATTTTAATAATAATAAAAAAATTGACTTTTTTCAGCATAAAGGGTATAACGCGTTCTTCACATTTGTAGTATTATTGATGATTATTTGAATTCGATACTTCATCGCTTGACTCATAGAACGTTCACGAGTACATAGGATGAATATAGTTCTCGTCTAAATCGGTCAAGCGACATAATGTGTCTAACTTAATTTTCGCAAGTTAGTTAAAAACTAAACCGCAGGCATTGAGGTCCCACCCTCAGTCTGTTGTCACTAAGATGTTATTACTAATAGAAACCTTAGAATAAGATGAAACGGAACCGTATTATACCAACGCTTACAAAATATTACTAACATCGTATGCAAGATTTAAATAATAATTCTTTCATTGTGATATATCATTACAATATTTTGTGAAAACATGTGTGAATTTTGTTGAAGTGAACAACTTCATTTTGCTTTAACTGTCATAAAATTTGGTTGTCTAAAGTTTAATTAAGCTGTATTGTAAAAATTACTACATAGAAGTAAAAGAGAGCAGAAGGTGAAATCAGAATTCATCGATAACGGCATACAAAAAGAATTGTAGGTAAATATTAATATTGCGACTTTCTCTTTCAAATTCAGACATATCTTTATTTATGTGTAAAAGTTTTTATATTTTACTACTTTACCACTTGTAATACAACGAACAAGAAACTGGGTATGGTATGGTTGGTTACTCTTATCAAATTATTATATAAAATATATTATATCATGCAATCAAACATGTATAGATTTATACATGAAGAAACAAAAATGCAAGAAATCAATTAGATTATATCCATGAATTTTGGTTCTCTAAATATTCGTAAGTTGTATATTACCCTATTTTAACAAGCGTTTATGATTAATAGTTTAGAAATTTGTTTAAGGTTAAATTTCGTACATCTTCAGACGCCTTCTGGAACACAAGCTGACAGCCCCAAACTAAATTTATAAATTTATTTAGTCAACTAACATGTAAGCACAGTTTATTTTTAATTCTTATATTGAACTGTATTTTTTCTCGAATTTCTCTATATTTTTTTATTTATATTAAATTTTCATATATAAATTTAAATGCCAGAGTCTCAACATCCAAATTTATTTTAGGATTAAAAAAATCTATCAATATTTAATACGTGTCGCTAGAACATTATGCTCTATGACATCTGTCTATGAAAACTGCCAAAATAGACAAATCTGGCGATTTGGATATCTGATATACATATTATCTTTTTAACTGCTGCAATGTAGCTAAGTCTTTTCTGATACGCGCATACTGATATGCGGTGATTTATTTCATTTTTTTTTAAATTATGATTAATTTCGAAGATAGCGATTTTCACATCATCGTAAGTGATTTAGTTTGTTTTGATTTTAAATAACAATGAAATGTCATCTGCGAATAATACTATGTCAAGAATATCCTCAACACAGTCGGATAAGTCATTAATATAAACTAGAACTAAAAATGGGCCAAAGGCCGATAATTGTGGTACCCCCATGCATAACACAGATTCGGACGATCTTATTTCATTATTATCAACTCTCTGAACCCTGTTACCCAAATTTCAATAGGCCGGGTACTAGGCATGTGATCCCATTATAATGTAGCATCCCAAACAAAATTTCGTAATTTACACAAACAAATGTCTTTCGAACATTACCAATCAAAATTCATATTGAAATATTTTATTAGTATTATTTTTTAGGATTGAGACTCCACATTTTCGAAAAAGCACCTAACCATAAATAATTCACTGTTAACGGTTCCCTTGAGAAATAAAATATTCTGCTCCGTTTCGTGTCATTGACTCACAAAGGTGCGGCGTTCGAGAAGCGTGCACTTAACTCCGCCGGGGAAATGGGATTTTTCCGCATAAATTACGAGAAAAACTCTCGGCTTTTCCGCGGAAATAACAATAAATCGTATGCGCCGCTCACCTAGCCCTTGGCCGGTATTCAAAAACGCGTTACGGATGGACGCGTCGGCGAGTGTCGCCGTAAATTACGCGATATTTACACGTATATATTTGAATTTTTATATCTACTTTTATTTGCTGCAAAAATTAAAAGTATGCATTACCTAACAAACTTGAATGAAAAATGAATTCTACCCGATATTAGTTCTCTGTTACAGTTTAATCGAAATAAACCAATCTGAGTCGCCAACACGAGTCTCGTATTGTAAATGCAGTACTAAAACATAACCCAGTGGCGCGCGACCTGCAGAGAGATGAGTTTGTGCACCGACAGACTGCTTCTTTACCAACTTTTATGCAGGTCGAAAATATATACATCGCCATGGCAACCATCGTGTCTGGCTCGTTTTAATCGACGAAAAATGTGAAGTTACGAACTCATTGAACCGGCGCGGATTTTATTAGTAATATTATGTTCTTATGGTAGATTCGCACCCTGCAACGCACCCTCGTCAAATCTGCGCTGCATATTTGAGAATACTTACTGCGACTGCACAAAACAATAAATATTACAGAGCTTTTGAAACTTACTTTTGAAACTGACTTTTGGAACGAAGTTCCTTACAACGGGCTTGGAGGAGATAGGGATTTTGCTGCGCGACCGAACTGAAAAAAATGTGATAGTAAAACCGTAAGAAAAAGTCCGTGGAATAAATACAACGATCACCATACGATTTAAGTAGCATCTTATAATAAAACATATTCCTGTCATAACACTTAAAGTACATTATTTTTTTTTTTTTGCAAATTGTGTCGATTCTACATTAGCCGAAGGAACTTCGTTCCTACCTGGTGTCCCACGACACCACTCGTTTTAAAGTTATCATTGACGTCGTTTCTTCACACCAAATTTTTTCCGATGCATTATTTTGTTATTCTCAGCTTTTATTTTCATTATCTTATGTGTCAATCGTTTTAATTATAACTTTAGCTGTTTCTGATCCCAAACTAATATTTTCTAAATGATTGTAGCATTTTAACATATAATGTCAAATAATAAATGGTAATGGGTAAATCAATTTAGTATATTAAAAACAAGTATCTTGCTAATCTAGATAGGATTCGAAAACGGTTTTTATTTTATGTAATTGTTTTTTTATTTAACGTTTTCTAGATTTAGATTATCAGAGGTGCGCTTCGAACTCTCATTTGCAATAATTAATTGCTAACTTTTAAAGTTAAAAGATAAACACGTTAACATATGTTAGTTCAACTTCACAATTGACCGTTAACCGGTATTCTTAGAGTTAATGTGAGAAGTGCCCCTTCCAAATGTTAAGTAACTTTCAAATCCACTATTTTGGCATTTCTGACATTGACGGTATATACATAGTAGGTAAATTTAACTTTTAATTTGATTATGTTCTTAATAACTTATAGTAATAGACAATAATCAGGATTGTTCTTAATAATCTATTTCGGAAACTTGCGACATTTATACAATTAAAAATCATCTATTACGCAATTGTCGTAACCGACAGCACCCTTTCAGTTAACATTTAATTTTAAGATGTTAAGTTTTTGAAGCTATAGAATTTGATAGTTTTGCTAAATGATAAAGTAAATACTATGTTTGGTAGTAAAAAATTATAATTAAATATTACCGATTTTGAAACACTCCGCTGTAAGTGAATTATCATTAGAATTAGGCCTTCAAAACAAGTTGATTAATTGAGACAGCGTCATTTAGCAAATAGATAAAAATTGTTATTTGAGATAAAAATGGGAAAGAAATTTATTATTAATGCAAATAAGACTATTAACATCAGAAACGTGCTTATGGACTTTCATAAAAGAAAGATTATATTTGTATGACTCTCTTTTTACCTAATGAGATTACTAAGTTTGTTTTTTTATCAAACAAAACCAAAGAATATACATCTCATTGAATTTTCAAAAGTAAAATTCGTATGCCCGTTACCATAAATTGAGGAGTTACTAATTTTCTTTTTTATACCATCATAAGAGTTTAGCCAAACTGTAGCTAAGCTCTTATGATGGTATACGTGAAGTGTAACCATTTTGTTGGTAAATTCTTACTAAAGGAAAAAAAAACACGATCTGTTGAAAAACGCCCGATTTATCGCGTAACAAAGGCATACAAAAAAAAGCAATATTGAAAACCTTCCCCATTTGCGAAGTCGGTTAAAAACTCTCAGTCGTCATCGGGTCGTCCCAGGCGACACTCGGTCAACACCCGCGTCGGTAATCTGGCATTTGCGTTTTATGCGTCTTCCCTTAGTACGCGTCAATGGGCAATCCAATAAATTCTGACCCAGCTGCGCTGCAGGGTTAACTCGCGACAAATGCCCGTTTGCAAACAATAAGATGCGGCGAAAAGAATAAATTAACACTTTGCGGGGGCGCCGAAGGGCGTCTTTAACGGGGCCGGCGCGGAGGGGCGGCCCCGTCAGGTTTGATACTTACAGAACATAAGGTGGGTTAAAAATAATCATTTGTTCGTACATAAATTAACATCGAGTAAAGGAATTACGTGAAACTTATTTTAGAATTATAATGAAAATCTTTCACAAGTCACTAATCGTGAGTGACCAAATAAATTAAGTACGGAGCGACGGTGGCCGAATCGTCAAAATACAAGTCTTGGCCTTAAAAAGTACCAGGTTGTGTTCTAAAACACGGGCTGACTGTAAAATTAGTCTTTTCATTTTAATCGAATTTGACTAGTCGCTCCTTGCATCGGAGAACATGTCAAAGCGTCGCTCCAGGAAGTAGTCATCGCGTTGGCCATAATAATAGACATGAAATTGACGACAATTTCCCAGCGGCTCCTAACTCGCACTGAAACAGTGTCGAATCCTTAGACCTTGATCTAGTGTAGTCTAAGACCCGTGATCTAAAATAGTGATAAGGTGTACATATTAGTCTTTGCGTGATAAAAGCCCTTAATTACAGTACGTCAAAAATATGCTAATTGATTGAATGTTAAGGTTAAATAATTTTAACATTTTTTCAGGTGTTGATGTCTGTCAACCCTATCGAATCAATATTCACTTCGTTGGATGGGGATTCGTACAGGAAGAGGCGATTTGAGAGTCGGCTGTGGGTTGTATGCCATATGTTACTGCGTGTTGTAGTGACATACAGCAGCATATTACAGTAGTATAGAGAAGAATGCTGCAGCAGCATGTATACGGTGACGTGTAAGCATCTAATGATGAGTTGACGAGAAATAACACCTCGTACGATAGAAAACTTCAAATTACTCAAAGCTTGCTGGAATAATCACAATTGATCACTGTGTAAAGTGACTTTGATTCTAGTCGGATGTTAGCGCTTTCGTAATGGGTGTACTCATTTTGTACCTTTGAAAAAAACCTTCAATAATTGAGAAACTCTATTATAAAAAAAGAAACCAAAAATTATACAAACTTTTTACAAAATAGACTACAAAAAATTATTAGGTTTTTAAAGCATATTTTGTTATTGTGAAATTGACCATATGCGTAACGATACCAGAAATATCTATTCAATTCCGAAGTAATTTAAAAAGTGATTGAATCCCATATTTTCCTGTATTTGTGATGTTGATGCATCTCAATTCATGATGTATTCATACAAATTTTATTATTTAACAATCACTATTAATACTATCTTGTGCCGTACACCAAAGATGGAGTTCTCATCGTCTAACGTAATGGCGGAAGTCACCGGAAGAAAATGCAATAATATTTAATTGCCTCCTCCGAAAATGTCTCCCGATTTTAGCACACCGGGAGGCTTGATTTACGAATTTTGTGCGTATCATATTTAATAACTTGAATGTAATATAGATTTAAGACTATTCCGAAAGAAAACAAGGAAAAATCTTAAATAATTGTTTTTTTTTTGCCATTATCGAAACACCATACCAACCACAGGGAATATAAGACTCCAGAATGGAATCAAATCAATTTACTAAGGAAATAGCTGAATGAAATTTACTGGTTAAGTTGCTAAAAAAATAGAGATGTTTTAAGACATAAAGTAAGTAATAACGTTAAGTGTCTTATTTTTATCAACTAAAGCCTCACAAAACGGAAGAAAAAAAATGAGCGAAAAAAATTTTTTTTTGTTCTTTATTTAGGTGAAACACGATAAAATAAATATATATTTATTAAAATAGACCAATGAATCAGTTATGTTTCTAATAAAAAAAAATAGCAATCTAGAACTCTTAGGTTCGTTAGCTATTCAATTAGTTGACAAATCGGAAAATACGGCAAAAAATAACTAATTGCAAATAATATTGAAACTATACAAAATCGGCAACCATACATGGGGGTCCATTCGATGGGTATTAGGGCACCTATCACTGTCTACGTTCATTCGTCCTCTATGTAACACCTTGTACATATTTATATATACGTCTAACAAATTGTAATTACAATTTTTATAACACCATACAATCTTTCCGTACAACTGCATGTAATTTCGAGCTACCAAGTTTAATTATTTTGATATATTCATATGGAAATTTTGATTAACTCAACCGTTCCGAATTGCCGTAACTCGTAAACCGGTCTATAAGCGCCTACAGATCAAAACGGAACTCCGCCCCATAACGTGTAAAGCGCGAACGAACAACGAAGACAGTACGACCAAAAGGCGGCCCTCACACTCGCGAGGCAGTAATTAGACGTCACATAAATACGAGATTAATGTCGTGTGACGTCACCCGCCCGTCCGGGCCAGCGTGTAAGGGTAGCTTTATTGCTTACTATTTCCTCCTAAGACATCGGATATTAAAGATTTGACGACCATCGTGGCGTACATCGAAAGAAAACCGTGTACGATATGGTAGTTCTTACTAATACCGCCAATGAAAGTGGGTTGGCAAAAGACGACTATCAACGTTACATCTAATCTATTTATGGATGTCTTAGATTATCTATTTGGCTTGATTCTGAGAACCTGGTTCACAATACGCAACCACAACGTACATTTATAACATAGGTTTTTCTAGGATTTATGTATGCAGTTTAGATTATATAGAAGTTTGGACTATCTATACAGATTCATCTAATCTAGACGAATCAATATATATAGTCTAAAATTTTACCGAATAGTTACAAATCCCAAAGTAGTACTAACATAGATTGTCTCTGTTAGTATTCTGGGATCAGTTACGTCACAGTAAACAAAATCCATTCAAAGTAGATGTAGATAAAAAACTTGTCTCTTAAATATGAATAAGAGTTTGAAAATTCTATAAAGTGTATCATTTCTAATTTATCAACGTTGGGCCAAAATCACTTAGTCCTATATAAAATCAAAAAAATATTTATTATAAAGGAAAAGACACGGCAAAAATTTAAATGAAAATCAAATGCATTTTTCTAAATTCAAAACTATCAAAATGCTACATTTTGTGCTTTCAATGGAAAGCAAAAAAAAATATTTAGATAATTCATTGCTTATGTAGATAAATCGCGAGAGGAACTTTAGCATTAATTTAATAGCTTATAGAACAAGAAACATGTAAAATAGTTTGACTGTCCCCAAAAATCACAGGAACATTGTATATTTGACTGTCGTTATGAAAAGTGTAACAAACGCTGAATTCAAATTACATGTTATCTCTCCATTCCAATTACATAGCTGTAAATACTTAGAGCACAAATGTCATGTCGCACACGGCGCGGTATTTAGGACGCCTATAAACGTGCAAATTCGCAGGCGGCCTGCAATATTACTAATTGAAGTTAAATTTATAGCTAGTGTGTCCTATTCGCTATACCGGATTGTACAGTACAGAGCATTGTTTTTTCCAGTATAAAATCTATGCTAATAAATCAGGTTTTACATGCTCATCATTTTATTTACTTATGTTTATAATGGTACGTAAATATTGTATTTGTATTTTTGTGTTGTTTCTTGCAACGATGAATTGTATCCAGAATACTAATATAATTATGGCTACAATGTAATTTAAAAATGTCTGCATTTTTAACAATATTTTCATACAAAATACTTTTATTAAATAAACTCACAAGATGAGATCTATTTGTCATGTGAATATTTTTAAGTTATAATTTAAATAAATTACACATTTTGCATCATAGGAAACCAAGATCGCGGAAAACCATACCAGGGTATAAAAATTTTGTTTGCTAGTGTAAACCGTTAAAAATTAGGTTTTCAGTCAATAGACTCTCAAGAACAAGAATTAAAATTTAATTATTGTTCATTATCTAGATTCAATTGTTTCGAATTCACGAACGTAATTCTTAAATTCACTCAAACGCATCAATATCGAGGGAGGCCTCTTAAACACTTTCAAAATACATACAATCATCACAAATTTTACTTAATAGTATATTACTTACTGTGCAGGTAATTTTTGAGAGCATTTTTATTATTAGTGGTTGTTTTACCTGAACAAGAATAAATAGGTGGTGGGTACAACAGATAATGAATGAAGTATTCCGCGTCTACCAAAATGATATAAATTAAGTGTAAGATTTTCTTACAATGCCGTATCAGGTTTTGATGATCCTACTGCTGAAACAGACGTTACCACAATCTTTTTATTTCATATTGAAGAATTTGAGCGTTAAGCTCTCCACGCTGACCAGTTTCCGGTTGGAGCTGTTAATGACCGTTGTCATCAATATGGTAACGATACCCGCGATTCGTATAACGTTTTCTCTGAGACACGGAGAATATGGTTTTAATCTGACTTCGTCGGACAGAACCCAGTGCCTCCTGCAAAACTCTTAACCATTGAGCCGGCCACTCTTCTTATTTCACCACTATTCCTACAAGACAAAATATTATTTTAGAAGGGTGTTTTTCATATTGGAATGAATTTATAATTACTGTTGTTCATTAGTGTACTGAATGAAATATTATGAAAGCTGCAGCATTCCATAACACTGTCAGCGCGTGACTTGCATCTACTGCACGTAGCTCACGATAATTAAGTATGCGACTTTCGTCTCTAGCATTTTAAAGTTAATTGGTTTTTCATTTCATTTAACGTCAACTGTCTCAAGAGTATGGAAATACTTTTTTATCGACTTATCGTTGTTAAACGTCATTAAAAAAGTGATTATTTTTTTTTAATTCAAAGAATGAAACTGATTCAATATATTCGTAATAAGCATAAAGAAAAATGTGTTGGCCGGCAACAAACAAGTTGGCCGGATACTAAAGGGTTGTCGATGATTCGAGGTGCGCTACGTTGGATATGGCCTAGAAATATTAAAGTATACCAGCCCAGAGGTGACCACTCTAGAGGTGGTCGAATCTATACCTTATAGATTAGAAGATCATAATCTCGCCTGAGGTACTCAAGCGCTCTATTTAGTATTCCGAGCTTTTTAGAAGCTAGTTTCACTTTGCCCTTCAGATGATTACAAAACTTAACGCCGCTTGATATGTCGACACCAAGGTGTATTACCCCATTCTAAGATGGTCACAGCGAACATTATATATTTTCAGTAAATTATTAATATGCAGAATGAATATCGAAGAAGATAGTACATTTGAGGGACACCGGCATTCACGAGTGTGAGATTTAAGCATATACCATCAATACGACCTTAAAGCTACGTTCCGTGAGAAAATTTGTCAATCGACTTAGTTAATTTCCCGGGAAGTCCATAGCAAGGAAACTTCAAGAGAAGCGCTTTATGCCGGACCCTGTGGCCTTGCGAAGCCTTTACTACATCAAAACTAACAGCCAAAGCCTTCTCCTTGCTTTTAATTGCCTATGTTCTGGTTAATAAAGTGATAAGATCACCAGCTGGGCGGCCACTTAAAAAACCGTAATGGTGGTCATTAATCAACTGGTGTTCTTCTACAAATTGATAACCCAAAAGCTGGCGGTCGATAATAGATTCCATTATTTTAGGAAACAAAGAGGAAATTACAATAGATCATTTTTAGACTCAATTCTTGGAAATCTCGCTGAGTCTCCAATCGAATCGATTTTAGGCTTTCATTCTGTAATCGGACTGATGTAATGGCATTTTTTCACAAACATTTCACTACTTCTATATAGCGGTAATCAATGTGGTATCGCTGAAAATAATGTAACGCCGTACAGGTTTAGATGAAATGAAAGCCTAATGTCATAAAATTTAATAGTAAAAGATATATAAATTACCAAAAATGATAGAATAATCGATATAAAAAAAGGAATCGTAATCGTAAAGAAACACTCAAGAGTCGATATAATGTATACTATTAATACTTATTATATTAATCGCATTAACCATGTCATTAATATATTATATTGATAATATGGTCAACGCTCATGATAATGAAGTTGAGTCATGGAAACCGATAACATGTTAAGCTCATAAATCTGAAGATAAGAACATATATATATCAATTTATTACAATTATAAGATACATTGGATGATTTGCACTTAACATTAAATGACTAACTACTATATTTGCACGTAAGCCTAATTACTATTTATTATACGATAGGATTTTCTGGGCGTAGATACATCAACATTTGTGACGTAGTTAAAATAAATATGCCAAAAGTACATCGAATTAACAAAAAATGTATATTGTACTCGAAGTAAGTATATATTTCGACACTGGAATTAGAGTCGAACGCAAAAACGGAAGATGCTCAAAATAATGTTCACGCAAGTCAATGTTTGTACAAAAGTTAATCCCATCAGTAAACACATGACTGCACAAACAATGACTGCACCGAAGTTTAAACAACATTATTCAACTCTATCCCGCGAAAACAACGGGACAAAATCTCTGAAGTTTATGTGTGGCTAATTTTCCCTTGAACTAACCATTCATTCAGTTTAGATTATTATCAATTGCGAAAATAAAATAAATTTATTACTTATTTTATCTGGTTTTAATGAAATCTCTGCTGAGACCTACGCCCCCACAACCTTTTCATTACATATAAAGGGACTTGGACTTTAAAAGGTCTCGACACGCAAGGACTCTACACAACCCGGTGCGGATAAGGGGCTAGAACGACCATCAATATCAAACGATGAAAACATCCGGGACCGACAGCTTAATATACCCCATCAAGTATGAACTGAGTGGTTTAATTTATTTTAGCTGAAAATTCAGGATCAGGTCAGGATCGAACACAGTACCTCTTAATTCAAAGGCAACGCTGTTCCAACGAGCCACCACCGCAAATTCATTATATACTCTAAAGACAGGCAGACAATTTTATTTTATAACACGTTTTCCATTTTTCACGCTTCCGTTGAAATAAAATCCGGTAAGAGAAATTTCAAACTAATAACGACTTGCTATCAGAGCATCATCAGCAATTAAACTTGTTCATGTGTGCTATAAGGCCGCATAAAACAAATCCGAGGAGCGTGCTAAAGGCGTCGCATAAAACGTTTAGCGCGACGACGACCTGTTATTGCCACTATCAGGGTTTACGATAACACATAAAGATTTTGAAGTTGAGGAAAGTTTAGGTGCCTGTAAGCTCTGACGGCGGACGGAGCACTCGCTTATTCCGTACTAGCTTGCGCTCGCGGCTCCGCCCGCGTAGATATATAATCAATTCCTTCGTCTTTTACATCGACCGCCCACACTATCAACCACGACCATGGTTCTGGTCTCGCCCTCGATTTCTATTCCGGTTCGGCCGTCAGTTCCGATGCCACTTTCGATCTAAATATCGATACTTCCACCATCTTACTTTGCCAAGTAATTTCTTTTTCCGCGAGAATCTAATTTTATTATTGTAGAACGCGATATTAACTAAAGGAAAATATATTTGGACAAATACAATTGCAAGAATATCGCTTTAGAAGTTCATCAAGATATTCATAAAATGACAAATGATTGTTAATTTAAAATGTGCGCCTTTTACATTACTTGAATTAAACGGTAATTATTGATGTTTCCCATGTTTTATGAGTAATTCCTTCATTAATAATAGGTACTTCCATTAAGTGACCAACATAAGTTAACTGGTCGACATTAAGCAATAAAAATGTGTCAAATAATTTTAGTGAGTGGATAAACCTTTTCTATCGATATTGACCAATATTGTAACTTACATCAATTACGTGTAATAAAATGAATAGAAACTTAATGCATATATAAAATTTTAATACGTTCTTTTTACTATTTACCAAACAATATTTTATACTAGAAGTTATATACTTCTTTTAGCGCATCAGAAGAAACGTGAGGGTGAAATGTTAATATGTACATAGTAACGTTACAGCTTAATAATTAGATTGCATGAATTCTAGAAAAATCAAGTTTTCTTCATCGTCGCGTTACCGGCCAGTGTTGGGCACTTGGACGGAGTCACCACATTGGTGACAGCGGTCGTTAGCAACCCTGACCAATAGGCCAGTGTGGGGCACTTGGACTGAGTCACCACATTGGTGACAGCGGTCGTGTTAGGAATGGAACGCAACCATGAAAGCAGAGATGGATGAATGTATCTTGTGGTGGTTCGCATTTTTGCCGCTGTGCGGCGCTCTCTCTCTCTCTCTTCGCTTGCTTGATTTATTACTTCACACATGTGCCCTATTTTCTATTCCTTCAATAAATCTTCAGGTCGTTAGCAGCCCTCGACCACTAAGCCAGTGTGGGGTGTTTAAGGTCCAAATCCCTCAATACAAAACAAAAATATTGTGGAATTATACTCCTCTATACTAAAATGGTAATATCCTGACACGAAAATTCATAATACCTATTACGAAATGACGTTGGGATGAACAGCGAGGTAATGATACTACGATGTGGACGAGTTCAGCCAATAATTTCATTGAGGTATTTTTCGCCTCGCCTAGGAAATAAAGCTTAAAATAGTAGGTAGTCCCATTTCTAAGCTGAAACAAAGCTATTCGTCGAAGTCGCACCGACGAAATGTACAAATTGCTAAATAATTAATTTCGCTAATGGAACAGTCACCGCGCCCCGACAACTCAATGCGCTACTGCGCTACACATTGGAATCGTTAAGGGTAGATTGATACACCGAAAAAGTAATTACCGATTTGATGCCCTATAACGTTGTAAATTTTACAGATTTTTGTCAATATGAGGTGAACAGATTTGATACACTTACCGCACATTCATGCCTCGCAGTTAACAAATTCATAAAATAATCTATTTAAAAATATATCGTACGTTAATAACACCATGCTTCTTATCACTACTGATACAAATTAATTGCTGTAATGTAAATCTTTTCAAAATTTATGAATGTGTACACCAAAATAAGCATGAGTGCAGATTTTATATGCAAAATAGTAAACAAGCCGAAATTCTCATCCTTTTGAAAAATGTTTACCATCCATTACCCTACGTATACCACGCATATCAAGCTTCGATATAACCGACACCAGTGAGTGAGGATGTAGTTAGTTCAATACGTTGTATATTGCAATTTTGATGTTGCCGAAGATCATTTTATGCCATATTGACTTTGTGTAAAATGAAACTTTATTGATCACGACTTAAATTCGTAAATAATCAAAGAGGAGCCATATCTTAAAATGTGGAACAAAATAATTGTGACGCAATATCATACCTGCACGGAAAATCTTAATTTAGTGAAAATTTAATTTTTGACACTCTTCAAACGTTAAAAAGCGTAGCATAAAAATGTGTGTGTTACATTATTAAGATATATAATAATTAACTACTTTACTTAGCGTAAGCGCAAAAAAAAACATCAAAGCTGGCTCAAGATATAACTAATATCATTATTAAGTAAGGGTCCTAGGTGAAGTAATCGCCTAATATTCCAATCTTAGAGGATTAACGCATTTAAGTATGATAAACAATATGACACTCATATTTTTTACGTACAAAAAAAATACATACAACAATTATTTTACAGTTTTATGACTAATAACGGTGTCTAAATTTGCCCTTAAGCGATGTAGAGCTGAAAGCGTCTCGAGTTCGAGATAAATCGACCAGCGGACAGGGCTGTTGTTTCATTTTATCTGCAGTTCTTTAATTGTATGTTAGAAAGAGATGTTTTCGTATTAATATAAATTTGATTGTAAATTGTAACAAGATTCGTCTTTGCAAATGCGGTAATAAGCAAAGCGGTTATCATAATGATATATTTTGCCCATTAAAATGTTACCAGTAGTGCCTACATAAAAAAAAATCAAATAAGCCCCATTCAAATGAAGAACCCCGCTGATTTCATGGAATTATGAACAGAATAAAAGGCAATGAATTTACTTTTACGGAAAAGAAATACGCCTCCAAAAATTATTAGTTTTTGGAGGCGTATATTCATTAGTTATAAATGCCTACTTTTAGTCAGTGCCAGCCAAAGACATATCACATGCAATTCTGTCAAGTGTTCATCGTTTAATATACATTAGAAACGATGAATAGAATCTTTTATTAACTCATGTATTATTTGTTTTCATGAGAGTTATTTTTTTTATTTGCCTTGCCTTAGCGGGCACCATTTAAAAAAAAACACTAATTATTATAAACAGATATCTTTTTGAATATGGTTTTTTTTTGTAGAAGTTATTTTACATAGTAATCACATCGTCTTTACATTTTTAGTTAACGTGCTGTCATCCCCGGACTCACAGTTTTGCCACATCGTTGATTAAATCTGCCAGTTTCAAAGACCCTTGAGCTTTCGGTATTTATTTTCCAACTCTTCGAATAGTGGGAGAACCTGAATGAGTGCACAGTAATGTTAAGTTAATTACTATGTGATAAAGAAACAACTCAACCGATTTCGATTAAAAAATATATGTGATTATGGCGAAATATCTGCGTAAATGGAACGCAATGTAAATAGTCTAAGTAATATTTTACCTATTTAAAAAGCAATGCAAGTGAGTCATGGTCTATCGCAATAGAGGCGGTCTGAACTATTCTAATCGACTAAGCTATTTTACAGCACACTTATTTAAAAAAAAAGTGCGCGTCGAACATAGAACTACCTCCATTTTTAATCGATAAAAATACAACCTTTTAAAAAAGACTAAGATATTAAAACTTCTCGTGAATGAACAAATAGTCATTTGGAATCGATATGTTTTTATTTTGAAATTATCCCAATTTATTTTGATTTTTCAATTTATTGCAACTGTTATTCATCCGTTGCATTACATTTTAATCTATAGTAATATAGATCACAATGCGTGATCAAACATCAACCAATTTTGAAATTTCAATTTGTTATTGAGCGATATTAAGGGTATTTCTTATTTTTTTAAGATATTTTAGTTTAAAACTACTCTTCGTCCTCGAAAAATTTAACTATTTTGTCAAATAGTACTTTGATGAAAGTAACTTAGGGGCTGGATAGACGCTAAAACAAAACAATCACCTTCAGTGTCATCTCTATTGCAGAAGGATATTTTTTTCATTAATTCGTTACTGTTTCTCGACAGCTTAATTACATATTTTACAATTAAAAAAAAATAAACCGGAGGGGAAAATAAGAATAAAGAAACATAAAAAATATATAGAAGAAAGGAGATAAGCGGACGTCTCGTCGTCTAATTACACCTTAAGCCCATCGCGGGCCGTCAGTCAAAGACAAAGATTTGCCTTCATTATTTACAGATTACGAGCGCTAAGCCGCGGGTACGTGATAAGGATGACGGACGAACTGTCTCGTTTGCATAATTAATTGTACAGTCTTTGAAATTTGGAGAAAACGAGAGTCTATGCAGCTTCCGTCACGGTAAGACGACAAAAGTGTGCTTTCATCGTTCAAAGTATAAAAGAATTGTAACTAAAACGAAAAAAAAAAATCCATTGTCAGCTCGGCTTTCAAAAACATTCACATATAACCAGCTAGAAACGCATTTGAATTTCCATTACCGAAATAAATAATGAAATATGTACACCTTTATTAATGAAAACTAAAATTGCACAGAATTTTCTAAACTATATGCTATTAATCATTAAAGAGTTTCATTGCAAGAAGGTTGCAGTAACAAGCCAAGCTCGAAAGTATGTTTTATTTTCAAAACTGATGACGCGCACGAAGTCTCTAGTCGACGGTCTTAACCTTTCAAAAGTTTTCTCCTGAGAAAAATATAGCCGTGAATAAGAGGCAACAGTTTGAATTAGGTGTTGTTTTCAGAACTGAACATTTACACAAAGGGATAAGTCAGTGCTACCGATCGTTAAGGAGTTTCGATGGATAAAATAAACATTTCTTATACCGTAAGCTAAATAAATCATGTTGAAAGTTTAGGTAGTCATCAACAGCGTCATCAAATCGTAAAATTATTTTAGTTAATAATTAAATATCTTATAAATAATATAATAAGTGATTATTATATTTACAAAAAAACGACACTAATTTCTGTAATTGATTTTACACCTATATATAAATGATATCAATAATAAATAATTTGTTACTATTTTACCTAAGCTAAGCACTAAATCAAATATTTTAATTTAGGTTTTTTTTCAACTAATAAGCCGATTTGAATCAAGGTCTATTTGAACTATATAAGGTAAACGTTAGAGCTGAGCCTACTTCATTTAAGTGGCTTTAGTGGCATACGTTACAACGTGAATTTGAATTAAATAAAAAGTTCTTTGAAATAAGATCGAACTAATTATCCCTTAAAAGAGTTTATAGAATATTTTTTCACAGTATACAAATTTCTTAAGGAAAATAAATTTTATTCAAAAAATAAGGAACTTTTTGGTTTCAATATCAAAATAAATCATATTATTAGTGGGAAAATATTGTATGAAAAAACTAAAAAAACACTCTCTTGTAGAAAATCGAACTAAGAAGTAGAAAAAAGTTTTTAATAAATTTTAATTAAGAATAGAGTGATTAACAAAAAATAAATTTTATCGTAAAAAAACGTGAGGTGCTTAACGTCAAATGTTATAAATATTTTATCGACAGATATTGATGAAAGCAAACTTACTTATAAAATATCTTAAAAAAGCACTCCACGCATTTTTACAATAAAATATATATTTTTGATAATCACTCTATTCTTAATTTAAATTTATTGTAAACTATTTTCTGCTTTTTAGTTCGGTTATCTACAAAAGCGTGTCTTTTAGTTTTATTAAATTATTTTTGTTTTCTTACTTTTTGGTTCAATTTAACATTAAAGAGTAATTTTTAATTTTTTAAACCATAATTTATTGAGGTTGTAACTACCTGCCTGTAATGGGAGTGCTTAATTTGCGCTCCTGCTGCCTGCTGTTTCTCAGGCTTCTTCTCTGGTTTATTATTTCATCGATCCTCCGTCTAGAATGAGTTTTGTAGAGTTTAGCTACAATTGGAATATATATTCGATATAATTTGTTGAAAAACTACAGTATGCAATATTTTATTCAAAGTCCGTAACTTATGTGGGAAAAGGGTAATTTGCGTGCGTACTGTCTCCCCTGAATGTGATAGCTGTTCCTCAAGCTCCCTCTGCGAAAATAATATTTGATACGTGTACTTGGAGCAATACAGTACCATCTCTTCGAATTTAAGTAGAAATATGCCATGCGTATGTCTAAGCATGCGCCTTGGTCTTTGGCGCAAAAAACACTACCGAGTATCAGATATATAGCTAATCCTGAAGATTCTGGTAAAGATAATAGAACAAACTATTTAAATAATTGTATTGTCATCGGTGCGTGATTAATGTGCAAAGTTTCAAATTAATCCGACGTTTAGACGCGGATGAAAATCACGTTCAAATTTTCCGGTACTAACAAACAAACATATATACACACATATCAAGCTAATAAAAACGAGTTAAAAAATAGATTTTCTCTTAACAATAGATAAGATTTATAATTTAAGACCGAAATTAAAAAATATTTGTTGTTTTTGGGAAAAAAATATCTTCTTCCATCTATTTTAATCAGATTTTTTTTAAGTTAAAACGAGATTTTATTAACATAAATTGTTATTTTTCCGTGTATTTGATTTTTGTAACAAAATCTGTTATAAGTATTTTTCAAACTATTTTTTTATATATTTCTTTCCGTCTGTACGTATTTTTGTAACGGTAGAATGGTTTTTATGAGTAATATTGAATTTTCCCTAAAATTGTATGACGTCTCAATGTAGAATGCGAACGGCATCAGTTCCAAATTAATCAATCAGTCAATAAAGTTTTGCAAACTGAGCATCGGACAACGAGATCTTCTATTTTCCTTCTCTCAATCTCCCATTTAGTTTTGTTTGCAGAACGCATAAACAGCGATGGGCACACACATATTTAATGTTGGGTTTTGGGTTCAAATCAGAATTTGCAGAGGTGCACGTGCTGAGGTACACATGGGTACCTCACATTACAAACAATATTGTAACGCTATTACCTGGCTTAGTATCTACCTTGTGGTTGTAGTAAAATAAAAAGCTAGGGGACTCGTGAGCGAAATGATCTCAATTTTATGTTTCTGTAAATTGTGAAAATTATATAAAAATGTGAGTTATAGAAAACAACATTAGTCATTACAATTAGAGTATTAAATTACAACACATTCATATAACAAATAAATAATTTATAATTTTTTAGAGCTTTCTTCGACATTACAGTTTTCAAATTTTAAAAATCAATTATACATATTTTTAAGAAGTCAACGATAAATGTAAGTTTTGTCTTTTAAGCTATTTTTAATTCATAAGTTCATACTTACGAATCTAAATCGAAACAAATTTCAAAAACAATTCTAAAAACACTATGATACTAAAAAGTTCAATAAACAGAGCATAAATATAATAATAAAGTTTTTAGCCCGGTAGCATGAAGAGTGGAGGTTCCTGCAGTATCCTATTATCTGAGCCGTTTCGCTGAATAAAATATCGCGCCGGTCACTCAAATCAGCGGCCGCCCGCGGCGCGGGGGCGCCTTTGTCCTCGGCACGCGCGACTATCCTCAAGTAAATATCACGTTTATGCAATTTCCTAATTTAGAATTGGTTTATCATATTCTTGAAATGTAATAAATCGATTCTAGTACGTAATGCATATAAGGTTTTCATGTAAATACCTAGAAATAGTTAACCCCCATAGCAGTGACTATCTTTGGTATTATATATTTGTATCATTGTACATTGTCTTAAATTCAGTTACCTAAATTTTAATTCACTTAAGTCATGTAAAATTTATTACGTATTATCATATCAAAATTGTTGGATAATTGTAAATATGTAATTTGTTGATATAAATAATAAATAATCATTAGGTGGATAATTTTTGATGCGTCCTTTGTCTCATCAGTGATTGTTACTTTATGTTTTGACTTTCTTGTCTTTATTATATCTAATTATAATATAACGCAATAGGTCACGAAACTAAATACCAAATATTAATTAGCTTAGTAAGAAAAAAATGAAGCGCTTAGTCATATAAATCACTTCTAAAGATAATATTTTATTTGAGTTGCGAAATAACAGTGCACATTTATTATTAAAAATAGCAAAATTACGTATCAGTTTCGAATAATGTATGTATGCACTTAAACCCACTCGCACGCACGTACACACACTCATACATTTTAATATACAGCACTTTAATGTTGGTATATCTATATGAATACGTTATAGTAGTCAGCGATAAAGTCGTTCATGCACTGACTGACTAAGTTGTTACGCGGTCTCATTAAACGCGAAACAAATTACCTTTTGAGTCCTTCGAAGCCTTCCAGTGATCCCTCATGACGATCGCTCGTAAACCAAAAACAATAAAGTGCCTCGTAAAAGGCGATACCGGTTCATATTATCGTGTGGATGTTAACTACATGGCTAACTTATAGAAATGAAGAGTGTCTATGCGAATGTAAGGCATTGGTTTCAAGATTTTTTGCTTACATATAACTACCTAATAGACATGTAACGAATATCAATTTTTAGGCATTGCGGACGCAAAAATTCACTTTTGAATTCGGCGCCATTTATTTATAGCTTTATTTTGATAGCCTATTCGGCTCGCGAGCGCACACACATTTGCTATCGTTTGCATCTAATTCCGAGCATTGTCGAGCCAATCCGAAGAAGGCCGATTGATGTTGTATGTGTAACGAAAGACCGTTATCAGAAAGATGAGGATTTTGAGGTTAGAGTATGTTCAGTGTTTTTTTAAGGTGAGTAAATGAGTTTCTAGTGCAATATGGACTTATTCTACGCTTTATGATGAGCTAGATTCAAAATCTTTAACAATAAATGTTCTCGAAAAGGAAGAACTAGAACAACTATAAGGAATCACTAGAAGTCAATGCATAAAATTGAAATTTCTGAATTGGAAAAATATGAAAAAGAAAAACAGGATGCAATGAGTAGAATTGCAACATCTTCCCACAAAAGTATTAAACCTGACATTAAACAGATGTCGCTTCAAGAGTGTGTCGATAAAACGAAACAAAGAGATAGTAAATCTGTATAGTCCTTGGCAGTTGATAAATCAGTAAGTGGAGATTGCAAGTAAGTAAAGGTCAATAAGTAAAGATTGCGTTGGAAAACCTTGTCGAAAGTGATGGGTTCGTAAGACTTGTGAAACACTTTCTCATCAGTATTTTTCTTCTTTTATCAGCGACGAAATGTATGGCAAAGTGAGACAGAAAATCCGTGAATTGCTGAAATTCTTTGAAAAAATATAATTTACTAATGATATTTGGTCTGACTCTTGTTCTGGAGTTTCGCTTTTGAGTTTGACCTGTCATGGAATAACTGAAGATTTTGAAAAAAAAATGATAGTGTTGAAGGCAAGCGTGTTCAATGAGAGCCGCCATACCGGAAAAAATATTGCTTGTAAACTTGAAGAGTCATTGTCGTCATGGGAAGTACCTAAAGAAAAAGTGAAATGTTTAGTTCAGGATGCAGGCTCAAACATGACAAAAAGCGTTTCTTTATTAAACATTCAACATATTAACTATGCTTCACACAAAATTCAGAACATATTAAAAGAAGGGCTGAAAGCTCATGAAGTTGTTGTGATTGCTATAACAAAATGCAAAAAGATAGCAACAAATTTTCACTATTCGAATACTGCTTAAGACGAGCTTATATCTATACAGAATAGACTTGATGAAACCCCTCTCAATATGGGTTTCACATCATGGAGCATCACCTTTTATATGCTTGAGCGTATTTTGCGGGTAAAAGACTTTTTGTGTTTTATGCGTCCAACACAAATAATAGAATTCTCCAATTGACTTCTGAAGAGTGGATGCTTATTGACAAACTTATCAGTTTATTAAAACCATTCAAAGAAGTGACTAAAGAATTAAGTGCGGTCGATTTTTCTGTATCATCATTAATTCCATTAATTGCTACTTTAGAAAGAATTCTTAATGATTTTGATTTAACCGATGAATTGATCGGTGATACGAGAGCTTTTTTACAACAGCAGCTCTTTAGTAAATTTTGTGTTTTAGAAAAAGAAATATGGTTAATCACGGTAACCTTTATTGATACAAGATAAAAAAAATAATCGAAAATTCCTTGACTAAAGGACGTGCCATACGGCACATTTTGGAGTCACTTGAAGACAGTCAAGCAGTCGCAACTTCAAGTTCTCGTAGACCAAATTCGAAGTTTGCCTGATTAGATGAAACCGATGATTCCGATTTATCTTTGACGGACACGATGACTTCACTGATAGATAAGAGTGACAGTAACATTGAAGATGAAGATTACATTCCTCTAATTAGTTACTAATATCTTGTCCATCTTTTAATCCGAAAATCCATCACGGAATATTTAACGTAAAACATGTAACAAATGACGTCGATCCTCTTGTTGGAAAGTAAATAAGCAGAAGTACGGGCTACTTTCTCCTACAGCGAGGTAGTATTTGGTCACACCACCGACGAGTGTTCCTAGCGAGCGAATGTTTTGTGGTACTGGGATTATTTGTACCCCGCATCGCGATAGACTTGAAAGGGGAAAAGCTTAGAAAATTTTATTTTTGAAGTACAACATCCTGTACTAAAGTTTGATTATTAATTTGTTAAGAAATATTATTAAAATATATTAAATGTTAATTATTGTGTTCAAACAAGTTGAATAGTGGAATATTATCTTGTTTGATATTAATATTTTAGTTGAGTAAAAGAAGATGATCACTTTTTAACTTCAAAATGAAAATAGATTTTTGTGAGAACTATTATACAACATTAGGAGAAGAATGTATTTGATTATTATTATGTTTTGTTTTTGTCTAAAAGAAGTTTTATAGAGCCTATCTTTTTTGTTTTGTTTATTAATATTCTTATTTGTTAAAAGAAGATTATTATAAGTTCGAAATAGTAGACAATTCATCTTAAGACTGATAAAAGTATAAGAGAAGAATATGTTTTAGTTTGATATATGTTAAACGTTATATATTTTTAATTTAGTAAATTCTAATGAAAAATTGATTATTTACAACACCAAATCAATACAATACCAATACCAAATCAAATTAAAGTGAAATCTGATTTCAATTAATATAATCAAAATTGATAATTATAACGTAATTGCAAGACTGTGTAAATAAGAAGGTTTAAGGTTTTGTAATAAAAATTTGCGATTGCAAACGGGAATACGAATGTCAAGATATATGCGAATATTCGCGAATGCGAATGCGCGTTTATTCATTACATCACTAGTTCTAATGTTTTATAATTAATACGTATTTTACAATTTATTTATTTTATTTGAAATGACATAATACTTTAAGTAACAGCATATTTCTTATATTTTACGTATAGCGGAAATAATTTGACCGATTAATGACATTCGCGCAAAAATATTTAGAATACAATTTGTATTTAAGCTTTTCCATTCGAATATTCTGAAAACAACGTCATGGGACTTTAAAAAAAAAAGTAAAATGAACGGAAATTGCAAACAGAAGCAACGACCCTCGCTCAGGGATAAATATCCTCACTTACCGCAATTTCGACCCCATTGAACGCGCCAAAAACACCCCCAGGACTCTAAATATCTTGGGCTCTCATTACGCGCAATGACCGAATTACCGGGTTAACCCTTCAGCGCAGATGGGTCACCCCGGCCCCGCGCGCGTCGAACGGTTATGATTCCGCACTTTATTGGGTTAGGTTTTGACAGATATTGCGAAACGTCACATAAAATAAACGCAGCAAGCGCCCCCTCGCGGCGCATACGCACGACGTAAAGCTGAATACGTAATTTGGGGCGGAAAATTAAATCCTTAGTTATCACCGATCTACCGTTGGTCCGATGACTTTTTTTATAGCATTCCGAGACTTTTATAATAATGGATTTATTATATTGGTGTGTTTTACATTTCATAATAATTATATGTAGAAAAAAACACTGTTCGTACGTGAGCGAAGGTTAGTTTGTACTCTTGATGAAATATATTTAAAAATGAATTCTTCGTGGTATTTGCATAAACAGGCAAATAAGTAAATATTTAATACCTATATTATTTTTTGAGAATGAAGCTATTTCATCAATAACTTATTTATTTAATGACATAGCGACTGCCGGTGTAGTAAATACTTCTAAAAAGCTGCATTTTCATTTTCTGGAGCCCTTTTTTTTAACTAAACCTCAAAATAGTCCATAGCTCTTTTCGACATATTCTCGATATACCGCACTGATAAAGATATGGAAGGTATATATTCCTGAGGATGTACAAAATTTACCTTTATACAAATTTAAAATCTTCACTAAGAAAACACTGCGAAAAGGATATTAATCAATCTCTGAATATTTAGAGGGCAATAGTTTTGTATATGATTGTGGTTCTGCATTATTTCTTGCTCAATCTTTTTGAGGGATAACTGGTAGAAAGGGTAATTAAAAAGATTGTAATTTTAAAGTACCGTAAATTCATAATTATTTGTGACTTATCTCAAACGTTATATCATATAATCAAAGAAATAAAGATATTTTGAATTTGAACGTGATGATTCATATCAAGAAACGATATTTAAAGTAACCCCTAATCGTAATCAAACCAATAGTTCATAATACCAAAATCAATTCTACACCTAAAAGAAGATTATGTTTAGAATGGAGAAATCCGTAAATAAAATAAACAAGTTATTCCATCAACAAAAACATATTTATTTTCACACTACCTACAGACAGTAAATACATTCGAGATATTGTTAGTGCACAAATGAAGTATTAGTTATCACAACAATAGGCCATTGTCGAGCCCTAACTAGCCGCGTCTTACGCTCAGCGGGCCACGTGCTTGTTTGATTGAACGCTGCGTTTATTGTATTGAAAATATTTTGATGACGAATTATATCATTGGATTTTCGACTCTAACACGAAGCAGTACCGCTCAAATTAGGACGTTTGAAATATGCAGTGAGGAGATTTTAATCCAGTGTAGAGAATTAAATTAGATGACCCCCGCTGCTTCTCTTTGGACGATGCGTCTTCTGCGTGTAGGGATTTTATTGTAGTATATGTTACATTATGGTTTATGATAATGTATAAGAAATAAAATGTAGTTATCTATACCAAATATTTCGTATAATCACATAATATATCCGTAGACAATACGATAACTGTGTAATGCGAATATTTTTTACGATGCGTCATTTTGTAATTGATTTTGAATACAATAATAATTCAGAGCAATATCGATTTAATTTAGGCTTAAAAAAATTTAAAATGCTGCACAACAGGTAGACATAACCCATCAATTCCTACTGTATTGATCTTTTCGAAATATTGACGCTCGTATTGTTACGTAGATATTGATTACATTGACATTACCGTGAATGTTTTTGTGCAATTCTATAACTCAATAATTTGTGTATCTGTTATGGTTTAGTAAGCGCGTGGGCGTACCCAGCTTCTGATCTAGGGGGGGCAAGTCAGATTTTTTTAAGTCAGACCGTGCGCACTTCACTTATATAATACAGAACATACAATTTCCAGGGGCGGCAGCTTCCCTCTCCTGTCCCACCGCCCTGGGTACGCCGATGTGTAAGCGTCTTTTTAGAGCTTGATTACAAACTTTCAATCTATATTTATTAAAATGATGTAATTTAAATATATTATACAAATAAACCATAAAAATATGCAAAATGGTAGCAAAAATTGTATTAAAACAGAATTTATTATTTTAAAGATCGGTTTCGAAATATAAATATTGCACTATTTTTGACAAAAAAATACATAATATTTTTAATAGATAAATTTAAAATACTGCAACAAGTGTAGATAATCAAATCGTAATCACCTCGCATACATTACTTACAATTAAGTTGTTCCAAAATATCACCACTGCACATCTTTTGAAGTAGAAATATGTAATATTTTCTCACACGTTGCTTTAAAATATATCATTAAATGTTGATAATCAAATGTAATCACTTTGGGTACATTAATTGCAATTAAGTGGATCCAAAACATCAACATTGCGTTTCTTATGAAATACAAACGTATAACATATTTTGACACATAACTTTAAAATACTGCAACAAGTGTAGATAATCAAATCGTAATCACTTCGCATGCATTACTTACAATTAAGTAGTTTTAAAATATCATCACTACACATTTTTTGAAGTAGAAATATGTAATATTTTCCCACACGTTGCTTTAAAATACTACATTGAAGGTTGATAATCAAATGGTAATCACTTTGCACATATTACTTGCAATGAAATGAATTCAAAATATCAACATTGCGTTTCTTATGAAGTACAAACGTATAACATTTTTTGACACATCATTTTAAAATACTGCAACAAGTGTAGATAATCAAATCGTAATCACTTCGCATACATTACTTACAATTAAGTGGTTCCAAAATATCACCATTGCACATTTTTGAACTAGAAATATAAATATTTTCTCACGTGTAACATTAAAATACTACATTAAACGTTGATAATCAAATTTTATAACTTTGGGTACATTACTTGCAATTAAGTGGATCCAAAACATCAACATTACACTTCTTCTAAATTAGAAATAGGTAATATCTTTTTAATAGATAACTTTAAAATACTACAACAAAAGTAGACAATTAATTTGTAATAAATTTTTAAGCACAGATACCTTCGTATGTGATGAGAAACATGCGAACCTTTTAACTCGTTAACATTTTTTTTGAGACTATAGTTACGAAGCAAAAACGGGTTTAAGTAATCTACTACTGAGTGCGGTTATATGACACCCGTATTGACGAACAAAAAATTGTAAAGCAATAAAACGTATAATTTGTACGCAAAATGAAGCTTGAGCTATAAATATAAGGAGTACTAAACATTTTTTCATCGACGGTGAGGCGTTACTTGGCCTAGGGCAGTACTAGATTTCATAGCGGGGAAGTTGATAGACTGGAATAGTATAATGATGAAAATAATTGTTCTAATATATCGCCGATTCTTTAACATTGTATCCATTAGATATACATCACATCGAGATCACTAATAGTAGAAGAATTGAAATGGAAATTATAAAATAGATGCAGAAAAGCTAGTGGCGCACTAACAACTAAGCTATCAAAAGGTGAGCAAACTAATTATCCATTTGAAACATCATATGTTATGATAAACGAGCGATATATAACCTTTTCGGTGCCAAATAGTGAGATATTTTGATAAGGTGAAAATTACTACATACTACCATTTTATTCTTATCATATTATTATATATTTATTTTCTATGCATATATTAAAATTGTAACAGATTGATACTTGTACATTATAGATATTGAAATCAAAGCAGTTTTTAGAATTTTTGTCTGTCTGTTTGTCTGTATGTTTGTTACCGCATTACGCAAAAACCGTTAAACGGATTTCGATAAGTTTTTCACAGTTTGGTAGTTTGGGATCCAGCTTAACATCTAAGTCATGTTACATCTGATTGGTTGGGTAGAACCAGAGATACAGCATAACCTCTCCGTAGTACTGTCTTTCATACATTAGGGAGGTCATTTAAAGTGGTCTAAATATCGTGGTCCATACGAGCAGAGCTGCGAGCAAAAATTAGTTATATAATATATTTCTAACAAAAAAATATCCCAATATACTTATGTGACCATGGCCAAGCAACTTTTCAAATATATACAGCAGCGACTGACCCTGGGCTGGCGGGTGGCCTGATGGTCTCATCGTTCGTCCCAGTGTCGTTGTCACTTTAAGCGGGCTGCGGCTACTACAGCTGCCGCAGGGGCGATCAATATCGAAATTGTCTCTACACACATGCTTGCTATTCGTTGCTCGGGTGTAAGTTGAATTAAACACACGCGTTTGAGAATGGCCTCAATGTTATTGAAAAATCAAAAGGTCGGTATAGCCTTGGCTCTTTCTGTGGTGCTACCGCAAAAAAAAAGTGGTTGTCTATAAAATCGATTTACGGACGATAATTTTACGTGATAATGTCATAAAAAAAACATTGACAAAAAATTGCATTCTTTTATGAATTGAATTGATTTATTATAACAGTATTATCATTGTTTTGTATAATATAAAGAATTAATTGAAAGAAGAAGAAAGAGTTAATTGCAAATGATAATGTTTTCAATAAAATAATATTTGCTTACACTCGTTAATTCAAATATTTTTCTACTTATATTATACAGTAAAAAGATAGATGCGTCACAAGCCGAACGTTTAGGCCGATCGTGTCTCTCTATCGCTTGTCCCGCGCTCTCGCTCGCACGCTCGGCTCAGGAGGAACGCAACAACGAGTCAAGCTTTTTAGTGCGTGCAGCCGACGTTCATCGATTTATAAGACGTTGTCACGTCAAAAAAGGAATAGGAAATATTAGAAATATAATTATAATTATTTCATGATCGTTATTATTATCCGCCGCCATCTTAATTGAAATATATGCACTTTGTGCGACAATTACAGATCAAGTGATTGAGAAATTGCACCAATCGCGCTACACACGTGGCAACGTGCAGGGCGGCAGGGACAATCTAGGGACCAAGGATGGTCTCTCGCCCCTGCTGCCATGCCGTAGACCCAATCTAAGAAATTGCCCCTACTTGCCTATAGAGATCACATTTAGGATGGCAATTAAGGGTCATCTATAGTTTAACACCCTAGATTGCCCCTGGGACACGTGTAGGGGAGGTAGTTTAATTTTTTTTCTAAATGTTTTTCTACGACGTATTGTTTTAATGTTATTCCACTTTTTCGGCGTAATTAATATGTATACTCATATCAAATTACAGTTTTCTAGTACTAGGAGCCTCTGAACTAAGTAGCAGACACAGACAGACGGACGACCGTGGCGAAACTATAGGGGTTCCTTCTTGACTGTGTAACCGTAAAAAAGACTGTTCCGCTCTATGAATCTGTAATTAAATTATCTTCCAGGTCTAGACAAATCTTGGAGATAGACATATATAGCAAAACAAACAAAATACAGTCTTCTAAAAATTTTCTAAACACAAAATCAGAGTGCAAAAGATATGATGTTGTCGATAATGAATGCATTTTTTTTTTCATAAACCTTTGTAAAATATGCACGCCAATAGGAAAGTGCATATTTTGCTCTTTCGGTTATATTATATAAAAGTGAAAATAACGATGAGGTAAGTTACTATCAGTCCCACATATGATTTTAAAAAATTTATTTCCACCGGTATTACACCACAAAATAAAAATTTTATCTGTCGCACTTCGATCTCCTGTAATAAGTTGTTGATGTCATTTCTAGACTTTTTATCTGAAACAATAATAAATATTTACACAAGCGATTGTGAGTATAATTTTATGCTTAACAATAATTAATATTAAAAAACTTATGAAACAATTCAATTCAATAAATGAAAATTAATTACCTTTTGTTCTGCAATTCAAACGATGAAGCATCGACGTGATTAATTGTAAATCTTTAACACACCAATCAGCGATCACACACGGGATCATCATGAGTATCATAGAATTCAATAAATGCCAAATCATATACCAATGTTCATATGACTTTCCCTGAAGCATGGAAAATGGAAAATTATTTATTTGAAATTTTTACTTCAAGACCGCAAGTTATTTTTCCTAAACTCATGATAACTAATTATATACAGATAACAGCCTTATAAATTAGTAGGAAATTTATAGTTTAACGTTTTTATTCGTATTTTATTGTCTTCAATGTCCTTAATTTAATTTCATTGCAATAAAATACCATAAATTTGCTTTTGAAACTTAAATTACTAATTGGAATCTATCAACATAGTTAGGGAAAAAATACGTTGGGACACAGAAACCAATTTTCTGATACAGTATTTTTTATATTTCACCATTAGACCCAAAAGAACGTACGACAACTCATAGCAAAATTGTTTTTGGGATAGCTCTTATTTAGTACTTACCTTATAAAATTTCACATCGACGTAGAAAAGTCCCCAAATTACGATTAAAATCTTCACAAACGCAGATGTAATATTCAAAGTAAACTGTAAGACGTAAATAAATTTTATAAAGAACGTATTTGCGTGGGTCAGTCAGCTTGTCTCGTTTATTATAAACTAAAAGTGATTAAGACTGAAAAATGTAACTCTGTCGCTACTGAAAAGTGCCATCATGTAACCGTTTAGTTAATCAGAAGTTATATGTAATTTTCAAGTAAAATTTGCTTAGAATAAAAAAAACATATTATTGACATTTTGTGCTATCCTCGGAAATAAATAAAAAAACGACACTCACTGTGAAATGGCGCTGTGTTCCAGCAAGGCTCAGGAAGGAGACAATGCTTTTGTAAGCTCCGTTGAGTTGACACAAAGACCGACTTACTACATCGGTGTCTATTCGACTACGAGCCTCGAGGTCTTCCAAGCTTTGGCGGAAGTTTGATATAATAAATTTTATTTGAATGTACTGGCAAAATCTCCAAAGTATCACGAAATCGACAGTATAATGTGTTAATAAGCCCGCTATCGTACAATATACGCAAAAATCCGTCAAATAGCCATAGCAGCAATAGATCGAGAATTGGGCAGCGATGAAGACGAACGTCGTAATATTTTGTTTCAGAATAGTCTTCTTGTAATCGGCGCTGGTCAAGCGCAAGAGTTTGTTGATTTCGTCAATCTTCACAAAGAACATGTCGTTATCGTTGCTCTTTCTTCTCAGATTATCAATAGTTATCCATAATATCTCCAACATACAACTGCAATTCCATATACATAAACCTATGGTGAAATTATCAATCATTTCTAACGCATAAATAATTAGTAGATGTACACTTATTAAGACATTGAATAACTTTAAAAAGACAGCTCTCCTCTTCGAATAATGCTCGAAACACCCTCTATCGTCGCCTAGAATCAACTTGCATATCAAAACAGGTCTAAAATTATTCCTAGATATTTCAACGAAATTATTTTCTTCATCCTTACTCAATACTCTGATAACAATTGGTTCACCTTGAGACATCTTATCAAACGACTTTCGTTGCTCGATTCGAAACGTGAAATAAGTTCGTGACGTTCATAAGTTAACCGGTGTTATTTATTGTGTCGAGTAACGTTAGAGTGTATCGATTATGTTATTTGCGTCACATACATAATTTTCGATGTTTCGTTACCTTCGTTTCTGTCCTCACCGAAATTTAAATGTTTGTTTATGTTTACATGTTGTATTCGTGAATAGAGTATTGTTTTAAATATCAAAATTAAATAATAGCTATTGTGTGATACCTGATAATTAGCGGACGTAAACTTTTATTTAACTTAATAAACGTCGGTATTTTTTCACAAAGAGTAATTCACACTGGACACTCATCGATCACATACCCCGAAATGTTGAAATGATTTTTCAACTTTTTTAATTTCCCGCTAAGAAAATTAAAAAAAATCGGCTAAATATTTTCTTGAATAGCATCATAAATCTAATAAAATTAGACTAAAAACTGTATTGTTCAGGTGAATTACACGCATCCACATAATTTTAAGAAAAGTGTTTTTAATTCCCATGAAGTGAGATTTAGTATAATATAAATCCTTATACAAAATATAAATTTTATATTCCAAGTGAAATAATGTTATGTAGAGTTCAAGTACAATATTCTAATTAATTCTTTTATATCAAGCCTCTTTCTATTAAGCTAAAATTTTGAAAAAATACGATCGGTAATAAAATTATATTATCTTCGTAGTGCAATATAATTTGCACATAGTTGTGATTTAATTGCATTTTTGACATATTTTTATGTGTGTCTAGTCAATAAGGAAAAAGACATCGTTAATGAAAATAAAGTTTCAAAAGCTAATGCAACGTATTATATAATATTTTGACAAAAATAAATGCATCTTTTATGCTTTTGGTACACCCTCTGTTCACATTTAATATCATATTAAGAAACAAACATTGATAGCAAACCTTTTCTTATTCTTTAATTTTCATTGTGACGCATACATAAATGTGTCATTTTTCAATTTTATTTACATTTGCATTATTTATGCTAGTACGGTTTAAAATATCATAACAAATAATAAAACTTTTACTTTATTATTTACTATAAAATTGTGTGTCATTTAGATTGTCCGATAAGCAAAACCACCATTTACTTTCGTAACAGCAATAAGCGACTAAATGTACCTACATCACTTTCAAGGTGACAAGTGACTACGTCTTCGGGTTGAAGGTAATTTATTGATCATAAATTAACAGTTTGCTGGTTTGCTTGTAGAGAGAGCAAAAATTATTGATTGTTGAAATAAAACAACAGTTTAATACTAGTTACGACATTTATCTATTAACACTCGCATCTATTTTAGTCTCAATCGCAGATTATATCTTCCCATAAAAACTAAATTAGTAATTTAAAAGACTCCCGACATAAACAATCCCTCTAAGAACTAAAAAAATACGCTTTGGCTCTTTTAGTATACGTAATATACGTAATAGATATTATTTTTACACAAACGTCGAGGCGTCGGGGAAGCGCTAATTAAGACATAGATTCTGCAATTAGATACCGATGTATTAATATTTACTTACGATATACTTGGTAGCTTGTTTGTATTTAAAATTCATGTTTTATCATTGTTAGATGTATTCTGTTATTTTATTTATTAACTGAAAACCTATCGTCGTATTGTTACCATTGCCATAACAGTTACCATGGTAATGTTTCTGTAGTCCGTAGCATACTACACCATTCCACCATACCGTATTCACCACCCTACTCTATCTTACCAAATACCCATGATTATTAATTTAATTCCTTTGAACCACGTCCCACGTTTTCTGGCCATCCTTCGTACCGTAAACCAACGTGTCTTATTATATTCAGCGCGCATGCATCAAAGAACCGGAATCGGTATCAAAAGCAGGACCGAGATAGCGATAGTGCTTGACAAGGAGATCGGTCGATACGAAAAATAAAATAATTCATTCTATGTCCACGCCAGCAGATTCGCGAGTAAAAGACAAAAATTATTAATGGTATAATTATAATGATAAATTTAAAATATCATTCAGATTATTGATATATAATGATAATAATACTGCCTATATCAGATACAGAAAATTTTGTAATGGTATTCTTAAAAAGGTTAAGCAAGAAATCGAAGAAAAGGAATTAAAACTGGCAACTCTGGATAGTAAAACACTTTGGCAGTTAACCGTGTGACTTACGGACTTAAGTCTAAGAATACAGTCAACGGATAAATAAATATTGACCAAAATATCGATGACGTTAACCATTTCTTCGCCCACATTGGAAAACACTTAGCGGAGAAACTTATTTCGAATTTATACAGCTCCAACATTTAACACTCCAATTAACTTATCACGATCCAATCGATGGCTTTGCTGCCTATAGACCACAAAGAAATAGAATTACTCATAATGATCCATAGACGTGACTGCGCAACTGATTGGGATAATATTTCTTCAATTTTACTCATACAAAATAAATACATTTTATTTTGTATGAGTTTTGTTTGTTTTGTATCGACTTTAGGTAAGAGTACATAAGATGCGGTGAATGTATTATTAAAATTTATTGTTCATAACCTAAGTTATCTATCTAAATAGTAAAAATAAAACTATAGCTGTATTTTTGAATTTTACAAAAGCTTTTGATACGGTGTTTATTCCCCTAATTTTGCATAAAATGGAATTCTTTGGTACTAGAAGCATATAACTACAACTATTTGAGGATTATTTGTCTTCACGCCCACAATGTGCTAAAATTGATAATAGTATAAGTGATGACCTTCTTGTATCCCCAAGGGAGGACACTGGGTCCCACCTTATTTCATATATATATGTTAATGATCTTTACATAATAAAATTTACAAGTGAAAAAATTATAGCCTTTGCCGATGACACAGTACTGCTTCTTAGTACAGAAAGATTAGTGGGAACTATTTCAGAGTGCACAATCAGGACGTAATTCAGTATATTTGTGTTTAAGAAATAATATCTTAACTTTAAGTCCAGAAATATCTAAATATATTTTTTTTTTCTGCCCCATAAATTAATACAATTTAGTGGCCCATAAATGTAGCGATTTACGAAAAAGTTGCTTTATGTCCTAAATTACATAAAGTGGATAAATATAAATATCTTGGTGTCCTTATTGTCTATATACTTAGCTTCCGACCACACATTGACTTACTTGTAGGTAGAATTCGTAAGCTTATTTACATTTTTAAAACACTAAGGCACATCGCTGATTTCCCTACTCTTAAAACTATCTACATACTCTCTTTGTTAATCTCTTATACTTTATCGCATCACGTCTTGGGCCAGCGCATGCAAAACCAATGTTATAAACTTAGAATGGGCTTAAAGATTAGTACTGAAAATTAGCTCTTTTATTCGTTTTAAATATCCCCCCTTAGAACTGTACAAAAATCTAGAAAGTCCTAACGGACCATCAACTATTTATTATGAATACCATTTTAAAAGAGCACTCGGTGGTCATATTCGATGCATCCATTCATAGATTTAGAACGTGGAAACGTGTGTCCCCTAAATGAGGCTTCGATTACATTTGAACAACGGTTTTAGGCATCGCATCTGTATAACAAAATAAATAAATCCCTATCATTATATGCCTCAACATTATATGAGTGTAAAGACAGAGTTATTCAATTTTTACCGAAATAAAGCTACGATGACACGGAGGATATCTTAAACATCATGAATGTGAAAATCTGGAATACTATTTTTTACATTTTAATTATATTTTTGTTTTCATTTCATTCATTTACATATTCTATTCTTTTCGTCAAATGGCACATTATTTGAAAATTGTTGCTTCTGCTTATATTTTCTAATATGTCCTACTCTTTAATGCGCATGTATAAGCTCTTAACACGCAGTACATATACATTCCGTACCCACTCACAATAAAAATTCAACAAAATACATATATTCACATATACAAGTGTCACATGTACTCTAACTTTCACACACAACCTGTGTATTATTTCATAAGTTTATAATTATTTTATTTTCTCTCATCTCTGTTTTAATTATTAATTTTGATACTTGAATAAAATTGTAAGAATTTAGTTGTGTTACATGTTACCGAGATGCTCAGGGGTGGGTGCTCGGAAACCATAACACAAATTTAACTTAAGTTAGGTTCTAGTCGCCCACAATAATTCCTAGCGTTATGCATTCTTTGTGGTTTTATGTTCTTAGACTATTGTGGAGGAAAAAAAAAAAGTTATTATTATAGTTATCATTATCGTTATCGATAGCGATATCGATGTCATTATTATTGGAATTGTCATTGTCATTACCATGACCATGACCACTGTCATTATCATTATCATTAATTGATGCCGTGTAAGATGATTCCGATCCCGGTCTCGAGATCCCAGTTTCATCTTCAAATTTTGATGAAATAATTTCAGAATGAGTGATAATGATAATGTTTTAGTGTAAAGGTAAGGGTTTATACTTTACCTCTGAATACATTGTCACAATTTTTTTTTCAATGTCAAACGATTGCACGCATGTTGTTCATCCCGTAACCGATTCTGGTCGCAATTCCGATCCTAGATCGATGTTGTACTTGACCTTCCCTTTAACATTGCTATTACCAATCGCCATAAGTAAAGAATTCGTTGTACATTCATGCGAGCGATGCCATGAATAAAACTTAGTATCTTCATAAATTATGGTATATATTTATTCTGATCGATACAACCAATGTTTCTAAATCTAAGTCACCTTAGTAAGTCTAACAGCGAGTTGCATAAATAGATTATTTATCAAATCTTACAATTAACTTTTGTAAATTGCGCTTTGATTTTATAATTTTTACAGATCTATGATTTCTTCATTGATTACGTAGTTCTGATAAGTTACTTATGGATAATATAAGTGTAAGCCACATCTTATTCAGCCGTATATACTTGTACACTTCAGGCAACACCAATGTTTTAAGTATGTATATAAACTAATTTCATTTTGTGACTGTATGTGATTGTTTTGTCTTAATACCAGCGATGCTGCTCCACTGCTATTGCACACGAGCTAGGTGTCACGGGAGATTAGCATTGTAGTAGTTACTGCTACTACAATTTATACTGAGTGACACCTTTTTTGATGATAACATAATACTGTTATAATAATTAAACTTAATCCACTAATATATGTATATGTACATCAAAGTAAAATTTACTTCTTTTTTCTTCTTTCTTTTCCTTTGGGTGCAACACGCCGTAAATCTTGAAAAGTTGCTGATAATGTGTGAGAGCCCTTAGCGCGTAGCCGTGAGATCCGGGTTTGATTTCCAGTCAGGTGGGAGTTTTTCTTTCGGTTAATGAAGAATTCCCACGGAATGTGTTTACCCTTTCTCTTTATACCTTTTTCAAAATATTTCTTCTAAGTGACAATTATTAAAAATGGTGGCACTTTTTCAGGATATTAGATTTTCTTTCGAGATACCACAAGGCCCTTTCCTTTTATCTCCATTCTAGTCATCATGTCAGTACGCAGAGTTAAGACGCGCAACCTTTTTAAATTTATTTTTATTATTAAAATTATTTATGTCTTTAGGAAATAGTACTTTTCATTGATTTTTTGTGTTTTTTTGATTGAAAAATTGTACTTATTGACAGGTACTTTTTTAACTTTTTATTAAGGTAAGGCTTATAAACTTTTTTGTACTTCTGACAACGTGTATGTAAAATTTCATGATGATAGGTTAAGTAATTAAGACAAGAAATCGTAACTCGCAATAAATTTGATAACTCGAAATTGATGATCATTTACGTAATCATTAAACTGATCATCAATAACGCATTTCACAAAAGTTTAAATAAGATGCATACATATACACCTCCGCATCGTTGTATATAGTTACCATATATATATATTTCACTGATTAGAATTATAATACAATTTTTAATTCACAGACATTATTTTATGGAACATCAAATATGCAGTAAAGAAGTATAACACTATTTATTGTTACAAAGACGATTCAAACAGACATAATCCGGACTAATTATAAAGGAGGATGCTTTGGAATGAATGAGACAAGAGAACTTATTATGCGAAATCTTGTAATATACGATACTAAAAATAAAATCAAGCTCTGTATCAATGACTGTGTTCAATATTTTGGCAGCTCAAAGACAAAATATAAAGACGAATAACTGATTGACAAAAGACTATACTTTTTACTTACTATCTCAATCATCTTAGGCCGTTATTAAGTACTAAGAAGAACTAGAAATGCCTTCTATAAGTTGCGGTTACATGTTAATTTTGATTTAAAAGAAAGAATTTAAAAGACAAATACCTAACTGTTCAGAGGTGCAAGGAAGACTCAAACATTTTTTTTTATTTGGGTAGATTCACAGTAATCAGTAGTATTAAGCAGTATTAGTATTCATATAGTTTCGTTTTTTCATGTGATCAATCGTACCCTATAAATAGGCCCAAAAAATTGTATTGGGACTTTTGCTCCTTGTATTTTCGAACTGCCAAGTTCATTTCAACATCCAATGAGAGAATATCTTCTTATTTTAATCGCCTTTTCGTCTTTTTTATTTACATGTAATAAATCAGTGCCGCTAGTATAATTACATTTATATAAAAATAAAACAATACAAAAATTACAAATAAGAGCAGCAATAGTTCATTAGAATTTATTATTTCGCATGAAATGTCACTTATTTATAACACAATTTTGTCCGTCAATAACTTCAGAAATGTGAATATAATAATAGTATATGTAACAATGAGTTTAAAGTATGTTTTAATGAAACCGACGTTGAGCGGCAAAATGTCACAGAGCCGGAATCTGGGTGGTTGCGTCTCAATGATGCGCAAGAAGCGTTTAACATCAGCTCTTAGAAACTTATCTAAAAACCAAAAGAAAACATATTTCAATCAGCTTCAAATCAGAATTTAATTTAAAATTTTCTAACATTGTTTACTATTTTTTTTTCTACCTTTAGTTCTGCACTTGAGTTTGTATAGATTAGATACGATGGCACCGACTTCGTTCGTAGACGCCTCCGCGAGCACGCACGACCTCATCATGCAGACGATAGCTCCTCCCAGGTGTAGAGCTTGGAACAAATATTGAACGAGGATCGGCTGAAATATTAATTTGTCGTTAAATTTAGTAATCTATAAAACTTGAGTAGATCCCTGTATGAATATGACTTCACTTGCTTCTTTTTCCTTTAAGTAAATTTTGTAGGTATTATAGTCGATTCTATTATACTTCCGTTTTTAAAAAATTGAAAAAAACATAAAGCCAGTATGAAAGTTATAAAGAAGATTATCTGTTTTGAAAATTTTAATAAAATCACAAATGTTTCATGTTAGCATTATGAATGTTTGACAAGGAAAAATAATAATATGCATATTTTTGCTATTCAAAAGAATTGTAAAATAAATGGATGAGATTCGGAACGTTTTACACGTAAGCACGACTTTTATTTGATGAATTGTACAACGTTCCGATAAATAAGTTAGTAATTTTTCATTATAAATATTACTTCTCTTTCAATGTTATAAATAAAGCAATTTGTTGTTTTTGTAGATGATATTAATGTCATTTTAAGATTTATAAGCCTTTAAAGATATTCTGTGAAAATTCCATTGAGCGTCGATATATTTGACCCTGTGCCTTCAAAACAAAATAATTATAAGCTTCGATTCAAAATGTGTAAATAAAAAAATCTACACAATGTTTCCTATCATCCCCATCATTGACTATATCCTTACAACAGTACATCGTTTAAGATAATTCTTACAGTATTCTTTGTGGTTTCTATCATTCTAGTTTTTAGCATTTTTTTTATTTAACTTGCGAGTTTAACAAATAGAATTATAAACAAAAAAAATCTAATTTTTAACAAGCCCATTTCAATCACAATGAATGGATTCATTCAAAAGACATTCAAGGGTTTCGCACGCACGCATGTCAGCCCCTACACGCACATCCACTATTATAGATCTTTATAGGAAGTTATTTATACAAAAACCGAATTTATCATAAAACTTACCCATGATTCAAAAGTTTGGTAGTAGAACAATCCTCTAATCAATATGAGCATCCGCAGGAGCGCAGAAGTAGCGTTCACTGTAAACTGTAACGAAACTCATTTTATTATTGCTTACGAAAATGAACAAATGCGAAAAATTTTCGTATTGGAGAATCGGTAGTACTAGGCTTGATTACGGCGACAAGGTTCGCCACCAGTCACGCCTAGTTAGTCGCAGGAATGAAACGCGATACTCTGAATGTATGTGAAGGCATGGATGATAGAATTAAGGATTATGAAAGACAGACGACTCAATGTTCTATGTGAGAGTGAAACTGAAGGAATAGATAGAAGAGGGCCATCAAATACGGATCCTTCATTATTTGTTGATCTGGTGTTAAAGAGAGTTAATTAGGATGCCGAAGTGTTGGCTTCTTCCAATCAGAAAGTTTATTTGTATGTAAATGGCTATGAATGTGTAAATGGTTACAAATTTGTAAGTCCAAGGCTCTTCTAGCTCCGGGTTAAAATTGGACGAACACGAATCCTTATTTTAGGCTCATAGACCTCAAACGTAATGAAAATCTCTCAATGAGCCGATGAAAGGGAATACTAGTAAAATGTGAGAGAAAGAAAGGATCCTTTTCTTAGCTTAATTTAAAGTTACAAGTTACAAAAATACAAGTGTGAATGAGGATGGTGATTGCCTTCTTCTGTTGTGCCAAGAGTTTCACTTGTGTGTGGCAAACACTATCTTTGAGTATAAAAGGATACGCTCCTACTTAGCAGAGAAGAGAAGACAAAAGCATGATAGACTTTATAATTGTCAATGATCGGTTGAGAACCAAGGTTGTGCATAGACGAGTGTACCTTGGAGTCACTGTTGGCACGGACCACTTTGTTGTGGTCTATTGAATTAAACCTTTATGCCGACGCTAGTGATACCACGTGAAAATGGTCACTAGGGAGTTCAAATTAATAAAATTTGGTAAGCTTTAATGTATCGATGTCGAAAATTAATATGTTAACCGATTAAAAGATAGATTTGATGAAATCAAATAGTATTAATGTTTAAAATATGACGATTGTGAAAAGTAATTAAATCTGTTCAGTAGATGAAGCAAAAAAGATGAGTGGAGATAATATGGAAAATAATGATAATAAGAATGTTGGTGACATTTCGAAGTAAAGAAAGCAGTCGGTGACAAAAAGAAAATATGGCTATATTTACTATCTATATAACGCCAATAACATAGTTTAAAGAAAGGACAGTTTAAAAGATAAACTAAAAAAGGCTGAAAGTACATAAATCTAGGGCGCGGTAAATACTTCTGGAATTAATGAGAAAAAACTACTATAAAGGATCAAAAATTAATTTATCGTTTCTCAAAATATTCTCCCTTATCATGAATGCACTTTTTCATATGAATGAACCAACTTTGAAAACATTTATGCACATTCTTTCTTGGTGACCTGGCGAGTATGTTTTTTCATACTCTTCGATAGCTTCTTCTGGCGATGAAAATCATTGACCATTTGATTGGTTCTTAATTTTTGCTAAGAAAAAAGTCATAAGTTGCCATTTATGCCGAGTTGCTCGTGTTCTACGTTTTTCTTCCTTAAAACCTTTTTGTTTGATTGGCCGTGTGAGAACTGGCATTGTTGTGGAGCAAGATGATACGACGTTTACGGTTAGTTTTACGGAAATCTTCAATAATTTCCGGCAAATAAATTGTCGAGTACCAATCACTATTCACTTTATGACAATTCTCCAAAGCAACAGTAGCCACGGGTATCTACAGTTTTATTAAAAAAAGAAGCAACCATTAGCTTTGAGGTACTTTGCTCGCGCCACTTTGGTTGGTTTCGGCTCATCGCGATAAACCCATACGGTCGTAACAAATCCATATTTCGTCACCTGTCACTCTGTCCCATACCAAATTTGATGCCCCCTTCTTGAATGTGGTAAGTATGGTATTGCACTGATGCAATACCATACTTATATGGTACGTGGTATGATGAAATGTATCGCATTACTCAGGTAACGCGGTACATTTTAGAGTTAAATAAAAACAATGGTGAAGGATTTTTTCATAATTGCCGAGTAAATCAAAAACTTTCTGAAATATCTGTATGTCCGTCTGTTTCTCTGTCTGTCTGTCTGTGAGCGGGCTATATTTCTCAAAACTTATTAAAAAGACAGTTTAAGTTTTCAAGAAGTGTGTATTTCTATTTCCAAAATAATATAAGAACAAATAATAAAAATAAAACTTAATTTTAAAAGAAAGGTGGCCCTCATACAAGAAACTTGTTTTGTTATGGTTTATTGCTCGATTTCAATAATGGCAATAACTAAACGCTTGTAATGTTCACACAGTATGTATTTCTATAATCGGTATAAAAACCAATAGTAAAGATAACATAAAAATAAATATCAAAAGGGAGGAAATATGGGGATCCTATACAAGAAACGTGTTTTTGGGCGTTTTTTGGTCATGAATTTATTTGTTCTTGTTTTTCATTATCTATTTTTAGTATTTGGTGCTCAATATATTACAAGGGTACTGAACCATTCATGTGCGAGTCCGACTCGCATTTATTCGGTGTATAAATGTATTTAATAATTAATTTGTGCTATAAATAATTTAATTATCATTATAATCTTAAATAAAATCTCTTACCGTATAATTTCTATGAATCCCAGAATGTTCCATGAGTAATATTATTTTTTCGTATATTTCACGTAGGACATATATCGACATGTTAGACACAGGTTCATGATTTCCATTACTTAAAGTAATAATGACATCTAATTTTCTTCGGAGTTTTTTAATCAATAGTTTGATTTGGGAGTACACCAACAGTGACCAAATTATTTCTATGTCAGTAGTGAAATGTAATATCATACCAAAAATTATATAATGTATTTCTTTCCGTATAATAAAAACGTAAGTTATATATATACCGAACTGAATGAACACTAACACAATCGTCAGAGTTACGTTTAATTTATTTCTATATTCTTTGTAAGGGTATGTGATAGATTTAAAATTTTCATATATATCGTCGATTATTTGAAAAAATTGGTTCGTATCATTCGTTCTCCTCATCAGACCGGTTACGTTGATGAACAGATATTGAACAACGCATATCACGGCCCAAATGCACACGCTCAAGAGCTTGTATTTAAAGACCTCATCAACAAATGCCCACACGGTCACCGCCGATAATAATAGGCAATACGCTTTCAATAGCATATGTTTTTTATTCGAATGATTAGTAAAATATCCCCTTTCGTCGGCAAACAGCGTCTTGAGAGGCAGTATAACGAAAAAGTTGTTCCTAGACGAGAACGGTGCTTCATGACGATTCTTTGGCGTAACGAAAATAGTAAACGACTTGTGCGCACTCATGTTGAACACCTTTCCTGTTCTCACTTAGACACAAGTGGCCACGAAGTAATGAAGTGATCGATAGAACTGTTTTAGATTAAAGATACACGTAATGTAAGTAATGATTACGAAAGGCTTTTAAAAATAATTTACTTTATTTAATAATTAATGATGTATTTCTGTACAGCTTCGCAGAAATATCGATGTATATCTAACACGCAAATTCTTATTGTGAGTTGAGTTAGTCATCATCAAGTTAACTAGTACGTATTCTTTAACAATATGTAAACATACAGCAGTATAAAAATATTAAGTGGCATGAAAGACGCACTCAGATGTAGATTGTGCCAATGTATCTAAAGTTGACAAGCCCCTGCCTACCTATATGTGTGGCTAAAAATTTAAAAATTATATCGTTCATTAAACCGCTTCTCTTAATAAATATTATTTTAATTTTCAATAAAAAACTGTAATTGAATTTGAAGTAGCTTTAATTTTACTTAACTATGAAATGAATAAGATCAGTCTCTTTGAAGATGTAATATGTACATCCATTATACCATATAGAATCGATCATGCGTCTTTCTGCAAATATTCATAATCTCTTTCTTTTATAGAACAACTTTGCCAAAAAAGCTACAGTCATTGAAGTAGCCCTACCTGAGACAAAAAGCTTACAACTTGTACCAAAAATTTACCATCTTACATCCGAGGCTGAGGTCGTAAGTCACGTCGTCCCGACTCGTTGCGTCCCACAGCTGCCATCTGACTTATATACATTACTATATGTACTTGATAATCTGCTAAAATCTATATCGAAATAGTTGTGAATGAGATTGAAAACAGGATGTGGGACGTACAAGTGGAATTTCGAAAAGGCATGGGATGTCTGGACCAAATTTATTTTCGTAGATCTGGAAAAATCTTATGATAGAGTGAAAAGAAATAATCCATGGAGAACCCTATTTTTGCATGGTGTGACTAGTGGACTGAGATAGGCACTGCAATCCCTATACAGAGGCTCCAGTGCTTACGTCAGAATGAATGGGGCATACACTGATTAGTTTGACATCCGCAGGGGTGTCAGACCTGTATGTGTAGCTTCACTGTGGCTAGTCAACCAATTTATGGATAGCAGTCTGTATCATTTGAAAGAGTATGAGTGTAAACTAAGGATGGATAAGCGGTCTATCAAATGCTTCCTGTACGACGACGACCAAATAATCCTTACGCCGTCGGCGTGCGGACTGCAGGTGATGGTAAATAAAATACATGATTTTGTTAAAAAGGGGTATGAAAATAAAAGTCGGTAAGACTAAGGTGATTGTATTTGAAAGAGACGAAAGTGCGATTTACTTATAGAAGGATTGAAAATTAAACAAGTGTAAGAATTTGTAGACTTGATTGGTCTGTTTACAAATGATGATAAATATGACAGAGGTGTCGAATGGAAAGTGAATGCGCCTTGCTAGCTATTATGAATAATAAAAGCGTTTCACGACAAGCGTGTTTGGCTATCCACAAGTGGGTTCTAATCCCTACTCCTATGAAGAGTAGTGAAAGTTGGGTATGGCAGAAGAAAAATGAAAGTAGGATCAATGTGGTAGAGATGCAATCGCTGCGTAGTATCTGCGAAGTGTCTCAGAAAAATAGATGTAAAAACGCTGGGGTCAATGAGCGGTATGGTTTGAAGGAAGATGTAGTGACTAGATTAGAAAAAGGTATGTTGCGGTGATTTGGCCAAGGATGAATGAAAGTAGACTGATAAAACAAATCTATAGGGCGAATGTGTTTGATGTTAAAGGTCGGCAAGGGTCGTCCTAGAAAATCCTGTGCAGATCATATTAGTGGCATATTAAAAAACGGCCAAATTTTAAGCACTCGAAATTGACGAGCTTGCAAAAAACATGTAAAGATCACCATGTCGAAATCTATAGTCTCTGCCTGCTCTTCTGAGAAATAAGCGTGAGTTTATTATTATTACATATATACATCTATACATAATTAATATTTAGCTATAGTATTAATATTATTAATCGCGTTCTAATAAAACCGATGGAAATTTAAAAATTTTCATTTAAAGTTTTGGTAAACCTGAAACTTTATAAATGATAGTACAACAACATATTAAAAAATTTTAATTCAAAACATGTATGAAAACGAACTTACAGTGCGTCATCCCTCCTTATAGCTTCCAATACGACCAAAAAAAAATTTTAATTTCACCGTTAAGAATTGGTATTTCTTAGTAAATGCAAATTTCTTTTCAATATTTTATCTTCAATTTAGTTTATCTTCGTAAATAATTATTTAGACTAATCTTCTAGCTGGTTTTTTAATATAGATTTATATTAGCGATTAAGTCATACAAAGTTTGCATCAATTTGCAAGATAATTATTTTACCAAATACACCGTCCATTTAAAAGAACAATTTTTTAACTTCTCGCTATGAAAATTGAATAATTAAAAAAAATTGGGAAGTTATTGTTTTTAGTTTGATTTTCAAAAAATGGGTTTTTATCACATCTTGACGTTTTAGGAATAATTTATGATCGTTTTCTGAGTAATGTCTCTCTCTTTCTCTCTCTGTCCGTGCGTGCGTACGTGAGTGCATGCGAGCGTGTGTGTGTGTATGTGTACATGTTCGCGACTGGCATTAATTCCATAAAAATAAGTTGACTCATTCAAAAGATAACGCAGGAGATCATTTTTTCAAATAGTGTTTTTAAATGTATTTAACACACTACTGTACCAACAATTTCCAAAATCTAACCAGCCGTTTTGATTAGAAAGCAACGTTGTTCCTTGCTTTCTAATGTATTATTATTACTTTTAAATATCTTCTAAATTTCTAGTTGGATTGGTGTTCAATATGGCTATTCTTTTGCTTAAAAAAACTTTAAAAAATTTTTAAAAAGATGTTTAAAATTGAAAGAAACGATCGAAAGATATCGTAGCTAAAAATAAAAAAATAAATGCGTTTTCCAAAAAAACCTAGATGTTCGAACTTTTAGAGTTGAAAACGTATTTAGGTTATATTTTTTAGCTCGGAGAGCTTGAAAAAGCATAAAAATCAATCAAATCAATGAGGTCTCTTCTTTCTCATTTAAAAGTCAAAAAGCTTAAGATAAGTCTTTGAGTTTTGAGACAACTCAATAACAAATCGATAAATATCATCGCTGGATGAGTTAGAAATAACCTGCAAAGTTAACCATTCTAAATTTTTTTTCTAATTATGACCTAAAATTTACTTTCAATTCAACCCCGTTATTTTTTTTTTTATTCAGAAGTAACTGTAAAGGACAATAACAATAGATAAGTATATAAATTTGTTATGTGTCAATAAATAGAACGGAAATTTAGTCCCATAATTTTGAAAATAGAAGGTAAGTACTATCTACACAAGATGGAATTGATCATGTATCTTTTTGCAAATATTCATAATGTCCTTCTTTTTAGAACAATTTTACCAAAGTAATTATAACAAAAAAATATAACTGAAAATATACTTATAAATAACATAGAATAATACAGACAAATCCCCACTACATATTCGGCCAGACTGTAAGCTGAGCACAGTCAGTGAAGTACAGGTTAGTGTTGGTATTACTATATGAGTTTCTGATTTTCCACACTCTTTTCATTGCCTTTTAAACAAATAAGCCAAACTAAGGCTAATTATCGCGTAAACGATATAAAGCACGTAACATTACTTGTGGACTCACAGGTTTTTGACCATTGGGATAAAGTGCCACTATAAAGTTTTAGAACCGCAACAATGTCACCTCTGCAAACTCTTCAATGTTTGCATATTCAATAGCAGTGTTGTTAAACACTTCAATATTAATATCATACAATCTTAGTTACAAACATGTCAATATAGTAAAGGTAACATTTATACTAAAATACCTAAAGTTCCATATAAGCTTAACGACTACGCGCAGAGCTAGTTAGCTAGGGAGACGCGGCAACAGGCACAATAACTGGAGCGCGACTGGCCCGCACTTCGTGAATGCGCTTGGGAAGGCGCGTCGTGACACACGATCTTCAGCAAGGTCGCAAGGTTGGAACATCATACATTTTTAGAACAGGTACTAAGTTATCTTTCTCCGAAACGGCTACTTAAATGACTATGGTTTATTTCGCAAAGGTGTTCTAAAATAAAAGGATATTATGAATATTTTCGGAAATATGCATGATCAATTCTATACGGTATATACTATGTTTATTCAAATCTGTAGCATCTTTCTATGAATATAATTTTGACGTGACAACGTCTTATAAATTGGTTTGCCGGGTGACACTTCAAGAAACTGCGTTACGCTCCGCTCACGTTATGCGCTCACAATGAGAGCGAGTGAGAGGCACGCGTCCCTTCCACTCGGGCATGGTTAGCCCGCCTAAGAGCGAGAGAGACAGACATAAAAATTGAAAGGCACGCGTCCCTTCCACTCGAGCACAGTTAGCCCGCCTAAGAGCGAGAGAGACAGAGACGCAAATATATTGTAAGTTATTGTATGTATATTTGTATATAAATACGTATGTATGTGTAAAGGTAAAAATAAAATTTTGTTAATATGAAATTCAGTGCGAGATTCTTTGTATAAATTAATGTTTTAAATATAATTCTTTGTATAAAAAAAAGTTTTAAATTGTTACTATTATTTCATCCTTCTTCCTACTATACGAATGAATATTCACATTAAAATGATTTTACCACTCAAAGTCGTTGTCACGTAAAACTTTCGCCCGTATACCGACTTTACAGGCAACCAATTTTTTTGTTTTTTATTTCTATGAATATACTTTATGATAAATATTTTTTTATTACATATTGATTTCATTTCCAAAATTTGTCTTTTTGTCTTTCTGTCTATTTGACTCTGTCTGTCTATTTGTACGTCTTTTTAACTGAAAAATAGTATAGATACTAAAAAATATTGTATTGTATTGTAAATTAGTATTGGTATGTGGTAAGAACATGTGATTGCGTAAATATAAGCTATATATCATTTTGCGAAAGAGTTTGTTTTCCCAGGCCAACCTTTGAAACAGCTGAATTGTTTTTAATATTTTTTTATATAAGTAGAATTAATATAACTAATACGTAAAACTGTATTTGGGTACTTTTTGTAACTTTTTGTCACAAATATTTATTCCATGAGGCACTTAATTTATACTTTTTATTATAAAGTGTAATTTAAATGTTTGCCGACAAGATTGAATAAATTGTATGACTTCAATTAATGTGTAATTTCTTTGTATTTGTTTCGTGCCCAAGCCAATTATCTTAATACTACGATACTGGCAATGTGTTGTATATGTAAAAAGGAAAGTTTTTTTTAAACTGGCTTTTCTAATCGATGTCGTTAACATATTTATGCAATTGGACTGAACTACTGAAATTATTCTCTTAACTACCTCTGAGTAATAAAACATAAATTTTATTTGATTTTATTATTTTCCTCGGCTTCGTTTAAATTGGTACCTCAACTGGTAGCGGTCGCAAACAGGACGGCAAGCAGATTCCCAAAGTCGAGAACGGGACTATGGTCAATATAAAGTGTGGAACTAAAATTAGAATTAAGAACGGAAGCAAAATCAGAATTCACTAGTATCGAGACCGAAGATACAAGATAGAGAAATTCATTTTATGTCCACGCTGACAAAGCTGCGGGAAAAAGCTAGTGATAAATATAAATACTTCATATATGGGAATATATGGGAATATGGTATAGCTAAAATTTAATTCGATTTTTTCATAAATATCTTAGTCCTAGTTCATAGCCATGAAATCTAAAACTAATCTTGAGCTTTTGAATTTAACATAATCCAGAAAATTCCGAAGAATGTTTGGACATAAAAACTTGAACGATTTTGTAACTGAAAAAATATGTGGTATAAAAATAATACATGTTTTTGGATTGATTATGTTATACTACATGCTAATGTAGAGTACTATGTATTGTAAAGGCATTTTGTTGTGTTCTTTTTTAGCATACAAACCACTAGATAGGAGGTGACCACCACCCATAGACTCTTGCAATCCCAGAGGAATCATTAGTGCATTGTCGGCTTTGCGTCTAATGTAGAGGCAGTGAGCCATCGGAATCCTCATTGGCCGAAACGAAACAGCAAAGCTGTTAACTCACGTTTATATTTTGTGAGAGTTTGGTATCTCACTAGTTGATCCGACCCACTTTTATGATGCAGCCAAATTGACTACAGCATGGATTTACCACTGACTTTTATCATTTATCATGTTAATATGTTCATATTGCTTGTTTTGAACAATATTATTGTAAAAGAATAGATTCTGTCAAATAAATTAGACAGAGCCGATGACCCTACAGGGATTTTGAATCTTCAGATTTGCGAAGAATTGAACTGCGCCAAATAGTAATTCGAAGAGCTGAGCTACTTACTACGGGTTGGATGACATTTGGGTTTACAGCCTTAAAGCGGAAATGCGAGGTTTATGGGTGATAACTAATGGAATTAATGAAACAACTTATAACACACACATTTATATTTCACACACATAACTATGTCAATTATATTTAAATTTATTCTGATTAATTTATAACTATGTGCCCGATAGAAATTTTTACGCGGTAGACGAAAGTAGTGGGGTAAAAGGCCTTTTTCACTTTTAACTAAAGATATACACATTTATATCACTAAACACGTGGTGCTTCCCGCAGCCTTTTCAAAGACAGCGGATGCGATATTTGAGTGCTGCTTGGGGTCGGACAATCCAGGATCTGGTGAGGAGTGGCGTGCCGCTGATTTTTCCATGGTCACGCTACATGCCGGGAACATTGCCGAAAGAAAGCCTGCCAACATAGCGACCGTAGAGGTAGTAAAGTCTAGACCTCTGAAACATACGTTCTGGAAAATAGCTAGGTTAACGGAAAAGACCAACCCGGAAGTAGAAGACTGTTTTCTAACGCAGATCTGACTCTAGCTACTAACTGTGGAAAGTACGAGCTACCAGCAACAAATGACACATGGTATATTTGTTGACAAAAATCTTACACCTTCCTGTGAGAGAGACAGGGATGATAGTCTTTTCACTATTTTAGTGCTTCTTGTTTTGTGATTTAAAAATAGCAATGGAAACGTAGACCCTAAAGGAGCCGATGTCGGTCTTAATTTTAAATTTAACAGATTCCCCATTAATACATTTTTAACATATTTACCTCACTTCCCGGGTTAGAATTATGTAACTCGAAGCTTTTGACGTGAAAACTCTTTTTGTTTTTTTTTTTAGTGTAGTTAAAAACATTATTTGTATTATTAAAGGCTAATTAAAGGCTAATAATGCGATGACAACGGTTAAAATCGCAATGGATAGAGCATGTCTGTATGTTTTTATCGTGCAGCGTTTGCTTTGCCCGTAATGTCATCAGGATAGTGCAAGCGCTTGCGCACGTTTGTTGTGAATAAGCGTTGTGTAAAATTATAAATTAGTGTAGTGTGAAAACGCTGGAATAGATAGGAATGATGAATTTGGATGTCATTGTCGCGAAATCTTAAAAATGACCACTAGGACTCAAAGTGAAACATTAAAATTTTTCGTCGAAAATATGTAAAATTCGATATTTAATTGAAAAATTGTAAAAAATTAAGAAATCTATTTGATAGGAATCGCAAATATGTGCGTAATCATAAAAAACACCAAACCAAAGGAAAACTTTAAACTAAAGGAATTTAAATACCTAAAAAGTCCAATGTCGAAACAATGTCACAGCTAATGTTATGACTTTAATCCGACATTTTCACGGAAAATCTACGACATGACTCTTGAGTACAGCTTTTTTCCGTTCATCTAATTTATGACATTGTCTAAATTTATAGAGGGGACAGTCACATGAAGTTGACACGCCCAGTACAGTCGCCTACTAATATCCACTGGTGTGGTAACGATACGGTACATAGAGTATCATAGGATTATTTTATTTATTATATCGTTAACATACATAAAAATATACATTTCATATCTTTATTATAATCAACAATTTGATTTTATTATATATGCATTCTGCTGCACCCAGCTATAAAAAGGCAACATAACACATTAACAGTATACGAACGCGCTCTAACCCATGGCTTGCAATATTTTGAAATTGTTGATGCAGAATACTCATACAGGTTCGAATCGATAGTGCATCATTTCGCAAATATTCATAATCTCTTTCTTTATCAGAACATTTTTTCCAAAGTAACTATAACAAAAATATATCATTGAAAAGATTTTCATAAAAAATATAAAAGTGGGTCACAACCCTAAAAAAATCTCGGCCAGACTCCAAGCGCGAGTGCAGTTGTCGGGTTGCGGCGCCGCGTGAACGAACTCGAATTCTGCCCCACACTCGGGCTCCGCGATGTATTACTTTTAAAGAATGTATCTAATCACTTACCTAAAAATGACACTAGATGTTGTCAGTGATGTAAAGGTCTCCAAGCGTATTATTAAATTAGTGTATGGATACTACAACTTTGGTATCGATTTAGTCAGCTAATATCCAGTTTTTATTGCCTCATTGCTTAAGCAAAACCTCATCCATTATCACGAAATCTCCATTATCAAGAATGCTATGTCAACTTCTGACACCTATGGCTTAGCAACTATTAATTTAATTTAACTTAAAAGCATTCGGTCTTAATTGCTTGTGGTCAACATACGACGCTTAATACTTTTTGTTCAAAGGCAACGCTCTATACCCCGCGAGCTCCACCGCTCTATGTGATTTACAATATAGTTGTATCGGCTAACAATTTCATGAACGTAAATATGATAATAGTATACGACACGATGAGCTTAAAATACGATTTTATAAAGGAGACGTTCATAGGCAAAACTCCACAAAGAAGAAATCGCGGCGGGTGGGTTTCGATGATGCGCAGGAATTGATTTACATGGGCCCTTAGATGTTTTCCTGAAATCAGAGAATAGAATAGTTATGAATTAGCATAACCTCTCAATGGATTAGAGTTAAATTAACCGCTACCTTTAGTCCTGCACTTCAGTTTGCATAGAGTTGACACCATCGCGTTGACTTCGCTTATCGATTCGTCCGCGAACAAGCACGGCAGCAGCATGTAGACGATGGTGCTGCCCAAGTGCAAAATTTGTACCCAGATTTCAACGAACTTTAACTGAGAAATTACATTTTCATTTAAATAGATATTAGCGTATAAAATCCTAATTAGTCTAATATTATGAGATGGATAAAAGTCAAAGTAGGCGCACTGTCAGGTTACAGTCGCGTCCAGTATTACATTTAAATTTCAAATTGTATTGTAGTTGTAGACTATAATGGGGCCTGAAATGTAGTCGTAGTTTACATTGATAGAGACAAAAAATATTTATTTATACATTTAAATCATATGTTCTGACTGAGTCATATACGTCCTGCTTGATTTATAAATTTGAAACTAAGAAGAAATGTTCCATAAGTATTTCAAGAGCGCAGAAGAATGGATTTTTAATTTTGTTTTTAGTGAAAATCGATGCTTCATAATGTAAGGCACAATAAACCTTAGTAGTTATATAGTTTCGTCTTAGGAATATAATTACAGAACCTGTCTTTTGCCAAATTATGCAAGACCCAACAAATAATAAATAAGATATTATTAAAGTATTTTATTATTGAGTAGAGATAGCGCAAGAGTATAGCTACTCGTAACAACATAATTTATGCCTACCTGTCACAAGCATTGACACACTAGAAAAGCATGGACCTTCCTTTTTTAGGTTTCGCAGGTCAAAATGGTAAAAACGGAACCCTTATAATTTTATCATGTTAGTTCGTCGGCCCGTCCATATGTCACAGGTATGTTATTCAAAAACTACAAAATGTAGATTAATGAAATTTATAGTTTAGGTGTCTTGTATAAACCACTACTTAACTTGATAGTAAATAACAAAAATAAATATTTGTATAGGAGGCTCTCCATACATGTAACAGAAGCTGAAATTTTTTTTTTCAGCAAACATCAACGTGTGGCACATATTTCGACTGTCCTTTTAAAAATACTTTAAATTTTTTAAGCAATTTTTCTGTTTACGTCAACAATTTCGGAAATAACTGCTACAAATTCGCTAAAATTGGGTTTCCCTTCTCTTTAACTAAGTTCAAAAAATTTGAAAAAAAAATCACAAAGATAATGCTTAATAAATATTTTCAACGAGAATTGTGTTGAACATCATCGGATATACAGTTTTTTAGTTATTTCCGTAAAACTTGCACTTCAGAACTAAAGGACGTAGATGCCTTGAAGATACGCTCTTTTGCTGGTGTACCTTGATTTGCACTAGTTTCAGAATAGTTCGTTGATATGCCTACTTTTTATTTTAGTTATAGGACACTAAAGAGCTTATTGCTATTCTGTGCGCGGGAAACATGGAAAAAATGTAACAACGTACTTTTTTTCATCTGTAGTGCATTTCTCTGTAAAATTGATTTCGGAACCCTATAATGAGAATCGTCCGACATGCTCTTGGCCAGTTTTTTTAGGATATAGCTTAATCTTATGACATTGTGATCTGTATAATCATATCTTTTAAATAAAAATAGTATAACGTTTTTTCATAGTTATTTTTAAATAATTTTATATTTACTAGAAAATTAACTTTACGAGTAACTATTAAAAAAAAAGAAAGTAATCTAAAGCCTTGCAAGATAACACAATCTCAACAACTTTAAGCCCTATTTATTTATCCCGGCTAAATTTTAACGAGAATCCAATCGCCTATATTTTTTTGTCATCTTTATTATCTTTGCTGTTATATTGTCTGTGCTGGCCCAAATTTGAATGGGGACTCGACAGGTTCTTTTATCATTCATACGTAGTCTCATCGACTTTTTTGTCCAATCTAAAACTTTAAAAGATCAAGTCATTCTCGTTCAGAAATCTGTCGTACCTACATCTTCGATCATTGTTGATTACCTACCTTTATTTATCCCACATTAATCAACTATAAATAATTCGTTGTGTAACTGTAATTTATACCGAAATACAGTAATTCGTCCAATTGTTTATAAAAAATAATTTTCGAAATATCAACAAAACTCATGATGTTACCCAAGCTTCGTTGGCGTGGAAATAGAACAGACCCCAGATTAATATGAGTAACCTCACAGACGCCGACGTGATGTTCACTGCAAACTGCAACAAAATTGGCAAAAAAAATTATTATCAAATCCTTTTTGGCGTGGAGCTTTCTCAACAAAAACTCAAATATATGTATAAAACTGTCATGTTTTGTTGACTGCGTAGTTGTATAACCTTAAATCCCTTGCCCTCATCTACGGAAGGATTTAACAGAAGAACTTATATTAAAAAACACGTGGTTTTTATTCCCGCTGTTAACTTACTCTCACATGGTTCAACAGTACAGTAATGTCGTGCAGTTTATCATAAAAATTGTGTTCGAGTGCAGTGCTGTATTGTAATTTTTTTTTAAGCGTAAACTGTTTTTATGCTTTATTTAATTTTTAATTTCAAATTTATTAATTTATCTTATAGCATTTTTCACGGGCATATGAATTTGTGAGACACCACTAGATGGTCATCGGCACCCATGGATAATGGCAACTTCACAGAAGACGTTAGTGTGTTGTCGGCCTCTTGGGTAAGAATAGGATACCTAATGGAGAGCGATTGATGGTAGGAGAGTGGGGCGCGGGAGTGAGGAGTGACTCACCGAAACCCTCTCTCGCTGAACTAAAACAAAAAACGAAAGCCGTTATTTACTTCGGGTCCGTATCCTGTGAAAGTGTGGTATTTCACTTATCGAGCCCGCCCATTTTGTTGGTGCAGTGAAGTTGACTACAGTACGGCCATACTCACTATATATATATATAATATATATATATATATATATATTCTTTGCCTTTGTGTGCGCCAAGTCACTGTGTTTGTTTTTTGCATACAATTTATATTTCCAGTGCCCATTCCTTCCCACACTACCCTCCGCACGTTATTTTGAAACAGCCTGCGACTTGAGCGATAACGGTCAACCGCGCCGGACACACAATCATCTTCTCCGTGTAATTTAAATCTACACTCAAGTAAATATCCCAGTCACTGGTGAGGACCTTGATGGATCCGAGGCGCTGCTTTACTCCGCGGCCTACAGTACGCGCAGTTTTATTGCTCGGGACGAACTCCTGCATCGTGCTCCAGGATCGTTAAGAATTATCTAATCTGAATTGTATGTTGAATTCACCGGTGTACTTGGCCGTATATATAGTCCACTTAAATAAATGATATATCCGCAAAAAAGAGAGCGGTGAATATCTTAATACCTCCCGCGCCCTCTCGCCCTTGCGAGACAATATTTGCCACTACAGCCATGCTTCAAGAAAATAACGTTTACACGCCGGATTGAAAAGTAACTTTATGAGAACGGATAAATCTTGTTCCGGAATCACGATATGAAAAAGCCGCGTAATTGAAATAATCACTGTAAAATATTTAAATTCAAGGAAAAATTTGAATAAAATTAGGTAATATTCACCCATTTTTAATCTATAGTCAATTGTACAGCTAAAAGTTTGGATAAATTCAACATTTCGGGAGGCTTTATGCGCCGATTTTTGCGAATTTCACCGATTGTACCGTGTGAATCACATGCAATGTTCTATAAAATTAAATTGAACTTTGGAATTAGTTTACAACATTTTTAAAACGTTATTTAATTTAAAATATTAAAGTATTATCATGAATTGTTGATTTTTTAAAACAAGTTACTGTAAAACAGTGCAATTTCCATATTTTGGGGAATACATCATTGAAATACCGATTGCCGATACCGATCACCAATTGCCGATCACAATAATGACATTTACTATATTTAGAACTATTTAAAACATTACAACATAATTCGTATCAAATAAATGAATAGTAGCTCATTGATTTAAACCTCTTGGCTGCAGCACGAAACTGGGCTAAAACCGATGAGATACCACACTCTTACAATTCTGTGTATTCACACACGTAAAGTATCAGCCCCAGCTATTGTGTTCCATACAATGAATGACAGTTCCGGTGGTTCTCTCCCCCTCCATCTCCCCATTACTCTCCTTTCATCTCTTTTCTATCAGATACGCTATTCCCACGGCCCTACGTACTGGTAACGCCTTTGAGGTTTGGGCAGCGATAAACACCTATTTCTCTGGTGGCTCTCGAGGTCGTTTTCCACTGGAATATCCTATATATATAAAGATATTAAACTCAATTTTTAAGCCGTATAAAATTAAAATTTATCACAAGTACAGTGAAATAACTTACAGTAATGATTATGGAATCGAGAGTTATTTAGTTTGTTTTAATTCCCTGTCTTCAAATTGTTTAATATCATATAAGGTATAATTAAAGATTAATTTCATTACAATTTTAATTAAATTACTAAATATAACGTTTAACAGTACGTTAACATGTAACAAAAATGTTATACATGTCAAATTGTTAGTTACATAATAATGCTACTGATGGCAAGCTTCTAATTGAAATCAGATGAAACAAGTCAATTTTTTCCGCTTTTAACTTTGACTGCATTTTCAGTAATAATTTAAAACTGTTAATTATTACGAATTTTCAGTTATAATTTAAAACTTTTAATTATTACTGAATTTTCAGTTATAAATAATAAAACGCTAGTATAGAAAAAGTCAGAATTTTATTAAGGCTATAAATTGTTACGCGTGTCCTGTTTTATATTGCGTCTGGTAGAGTACACTCATTGAACTGTTTGACATTTTACAATTCTGATTATAATAATTTACTGAAAAACAAAATAGTACTCACGAAAAGTATGTTTTGTTATGAACTTTGCATTGTTAAACTTAACTATTCACTTATTTCAAACGGAATCACCAGTTATCTTTATTTAGTTTTTGCACTTTGATAATTCTTTCATTTGGTTTATGTTATACATCTATGTTTAATAGTTGAATTATTTATTACTAGGAAATTTTAGTTTCATCAAATGTTTAATGATTAATTCTCTCATTATTTCATTTTTTTTTAACACATTTTTTCTTTATAAATTTTCCTTTATATATTTTAATAGTAATAGATCCAAATCGATCATGTGTAAAGTAAATTCAACTTCAATTATTCACAGACACGCCTGACCGAATTTCGACCACAGCCGTTACTAGTTTCTATTAAATGTATACAAGCAATCTAAAATTATATTGAGTTTTAATATCCACTTTGAAAAAACTTACCGTGTAATTTCTGTGGATTCTATACATTTCCAAAAATGAAATAGTTTTTTTGTAACCTTCTTCTAATAAAATTATCGATGCAGCTGGTATGGATTCAGAATTACCGATTTTCAAAGCAACGATTTCATCGAGTCGCTGTCTCATTTTTTTGAATAAGCGTCTAATTTCATATTACACAAATAGCCTCCAAAAAATTTCTACATCTATGGTTAAATGTAGTATTAAGCCAAAAATAATGAAAGAGATGTGCAACCCCGAAATGGAAAGATAAATTGTGTACGTGGTGAAATTTATGAACACCAAGGATAACGTCGTAATTACATGTTTCTTTTTATTTATTGATCCTTCACAGCAGTCACCAGCGATCTCATGATGTTCATATATTTCATCAATCCTCTCAAACAACAGGTTATTGTTTTCTAGTCTTTTTAGCATGAAACATGTATTAATAAAGAGATATTCAAAAATACAAGACGTGTCCCAAACACAGATACGTAAAGCTTTATATTGAAGTGTTTCGTTCACAAACACCGTCACTGTCGCTGTCGACAAGAGAAAGCAGTAGGCTTTTAACAGTGTGGTTGTTCTAGTAGAGTAATGCCTAAGGTATCCGCTTTCGTTCGCAAGTAACAACTTCAATCGCAATAGAAACCAAAACTTATTCCTTGACAAAAAACGGCTGATTGTTGATAGACTTCGATATAACAAAAATAGTATGAGGTCGTACAGCGCTCATTTTACATCACGTTCCTACTACACACTCTACGGCAAATGATGATACAAGACAACATAATCGATAACACTACACTCTATTAGTATTTGTAGTTCACGTTTGACATTTAAATTATTTTCACGTTTACGTTTAATTTATTTTCGAAAGGTTCTGACAAACAACTTCAAGGACTGTATGTTTTTATTAAGCAAAAGTCATTTTCGTATAACAAATGACAAAAACACATTACGTTAGATGTAAATACTTTCATAATATTTACTCGATCAATCGATTATTCAATTATTAAAAACGATTCTTATTTGGAACTATACAAATAAAAAATGGAACAAAAAAACAGACTTAAAATAAAAACCATTCCAAAACAAATTAATATGCACTAAAGAGTAAAAAAATAAATCGACGCTGTACGACGAATTACTCGCCAATTCAATCTTTTGACCTTCTAAAAAACCGATTCGTGTCGGCCGATGTGTAACAGGTAGCATTGTTATGATGAAGAATGATTTTGCGTCATCGGTTGACAAAGACTTCTGGCAAACAAAAAGTCGTGTACCACTCTGAAACAACCGGTTTAAGATATTATAATGGCATTGTAACCACATATCCATTTATACCAAAAAATAGGTAACCATTTGATTCAGAATGCATTTGGCACGAATCACTTTTGTAGGGTTCGGCTTATCTTCGAACACCCACATCGCTGACTGTTGTTTAGTTTCAAGGTTATACACATAGATTTAAGATTCATCACCTATGTCAATATTATTAACAGCTTTTTACGCACCATGATTGTACATTTTTAAACATATATATTTTTTGCATTTATCAACACGAGCCAGTTTTAAATCAACACTTGTACGACAAGTCACAACACTTGTCGCGTTGTACGACATCCAACGCGACAATTTTTTTTACAGCCAAATTTTCGTATAATATCTATATAAGCTCGTCATACTATGTTCAGGGATTTCTTTATGTCACGATACGTAACATCAAGATCTTGCACTTTTAGTTCCCGCACAGCATTGATATTTTTTGGTACAACAACCAATTTAGAGCGCCTTTCTTTAAATTCGTCCGTGAGCATAGACCACCCACGATTAAACTGACTAAACTGGTGATACGCAGTGATTTTTGATGGTGCTTCGTCTCTAAAAGTAGAACTGATGTGATCGATGTACTATTTTTGGATTATTTCACGCTGAAAATCGTAATAAATCGTCGCACGAAAATTTTCACGGCTTAATCCATGGTGGCAGACATGCAGTTTTCAAAATGACGCCACGATGGTAAAACAATTGATAGTTACATAAAAGAATCTGTATTCTACAGCCAAGAAGTTTTCCTTTTTAATGTTGTAATTGCTTTTTAAATATTGTTCTATATGTGACCAGTTCTGTATATGTTCGCACTGCACGAGCGCAGTCGGCCCGTAAACAATGGCGTCAGTTCAATGCGCGATTTTTCGCATAAGTGTTGCGGTGCGGTTACAAAAACAATTCGAGTTACCAGTTTACGCTTATTACGTTTGTAAAAAATGTAACAAAAAGAGTAATTAAAAAAATTGCACAAGGTTGGACGTAAACAAAATAATCATTTAGTCATGACCGTCGATAAGGTCGCCTAAGGTAAGTTAAATTTCAACAATATTGGTAATGTTAACGGAGCGCCAATGCATCAACTGATATCGATCGATAATAATAATATTTTTTGTGAGATAGACAGCGGCAGTGATGCGTTGGCGATACACTTAAATAAGTTTAATGAATTGTTTACACACCCATTTTAAATTAAAAATTCAAATTCAAAATATCTTTATTTCATAGGTTACAAAATGACACTTGAAATACGTCATAATTTTTTGCGAATTTACACTTTACCGCTCGTTCGGAAGGCAGTTTTCCCTCAAGCAGAACGAGCAAGAAATTTAAGGGTAGCTCTTTTCTAATTTGTTCATACATAGCCAAAACAAATACGAGACCATTAAGAATGAAACAGCCCGGTAAGAAATCGAGCCGCTTATGCCAATGGATATTTGTATTCTAAATATTCAGAAATTACATACTACCCTTTTTTACTGAGTGATTGTTTAATAACACTCTTAAATTTATATAGGGGTAAATCTTATATATCTACAGGAACCTTATTGTATAGGCGCACACAGAGTCCTCTAAATGAATTTGTGACTTTACTTAGTCGACTAACATGTGAAATCAGTTTATTTTTATTTCTGGTATTGAATTTATGTCGACTACTATTTCTTTTAAACATTTCTAATTTTTTTTTACACATAATAAATTTTCATAAATGAATGGAGATGCCAGGGTTAAAATTCCAATTTCCTTAAATTTATTTCTAAGAGATGCACAAGGTCCGAGTTTGTAAATTACGCGAACGGCCCGCTTCTGCAGCACGAAAATTCTATGAATATCCGCGGCGTTTCCCTAGAGCAAGATGCCATACGACATCAGACTATGGAAACAGCCAAAATAAACCAATCTGGCAGTTTCGACGTCAGATAAATTTCTCATTTTTTTGACATAATAGGCGGCAGAACTAAGCCTTTTCGCCAACTTACTTATATGAGGACCCCATTGAAGTCTGTTATCTAAAGTAATTCCTAGAAACACTGCAGAATTAACAAACTCCAATTCTTTGTTGTGTACTGAAATAGTTCCGGATCAATGTCTTACATTTGGAAGTGAGAATTTTATACATTTTGTTTTCATTTCATTAAGAAGTAGGTTATTTGCAGTAAACCATTCCTCTATCTTAGAGATAGCATTGTTCACGTCGTCATAAGCGGCCTGTTGTCTTTTAACTTTGAATAACAAAGAAGTATCATCTGCAAACAGTACTATCTCGTGAATATCCTTAACAAGGCTAGGTAAGTCATTTATATAGACTAAAAAGAGAAAGAGACCAAGAATTTATCCCTGTGGTACACCCATGTGGTCTATAGATCCAGACGATTTCGTACCATTGACATCAACCCTCTGAACCCTGTCACTCAAATACGACTTCAGAAGGTCGAGTGTCCGGCCTGTTACTCCATAGTGAGGTAGTTTCCCGATCAGAGATTCATGATAAACACAATCAAAAGCCTTGAAGAGATCGCAAAATATGCTAATTGCATCTCGCGATGTCCTCCCAGGCTCCAAAAATATGTTGCACAAGCTCAACGCCTGCATCGATTGTTGAGCGACCCCGAGTAAAACCGAATTGTTTATTAGACATTAATTTATTGGTATAAAAATGTACTAACAACTGATTTAGGATAAATTTTTCGAATATTAAACTGTTACGATGTAATACTAAACTGTTACGATAGGTTTAAAATCATTCCCTAAAGTTTTGAAACGTTACCAGTGAATTTTGGTAAACGTAAAGAATTTCCAAATATTTTTATTATCGAAACCATAAATTGCCCTGAACCTTTAATAGGGAGAGATTTTGTGAGTAATTTTTATGAGTAAATTGCAATTGTGCCAAATAAATTATAATAAGACGTTAGGTCCATGATATTTTTAAAAATGAATTAGGTCTTCTAAAGGGGTACAGTTTTTAAAGTTTTTAAGTTTAAAGGAAAATACGTCTCCAATTTTTTTAAGCCGCCACTTTTACCATTTGAATTAAAACCAAAAGTGAACAATGAATTAAAGAGACTTTTAAATGTAGTAATTTCGGAAAAAATCGAGCAATTAGAATTCGCTACTCCAAAGTACCTGTCCTCAAAGCAAACGGAAGTACAAAACTATGTGATGATCACTCGGTCATCTTGAACTGAGTGTTACACATAGATAGGTACACCTTTGTCTAAAATAGAGGAATTATTTACAAAGCTACATGAGGGGCAATAATTTTTGAAGCCGGACCTTTCTAATGCTTACAACAAAATTGAATTTGGACGATGAATAGACAAACTTAACCTGTATTAATACTCATAGAGGTCTTTATGATTTACTCGTTTACGTTTTGATATTTGAAGCGCCCCAGCTATTTTTCAGAAAACAATAGAGAAATTATTAATAAGTATAGAAGAAGTAGTTTGTATTTTTTTAGATGACATATTAATTGTGGGTTCTAATAAAGCTATATATTTAGAAAGATTAGAATAAGTATTTTAAAAAATATTCAACGCCAGGTTACGTTTGGAAGAAGAAAAATGTGAATTATTCAAAAATTCAAACGAATATCTTGGATTTGCGATCGATAAAAACAGGTTACGTAAATTACCAACAAAAAATGGAAGCAATCAAAAACGCGGCGAGCCTTAAAAGTGTAACCGAACTAAAGTTGTTTTTGGGTCTGGTCAAATATTATAGGGCTTCCGTACCCAATACCTCCAGCGTGTTAAGTCCGTTACATAAATTATTAAAAAAAAACGAGTGGTGTCGTAGGACACCAGATAGGGACGAAGTTCCTTATTACAAAAATATTAATTTCAAGTTCTATTCGAAGTATAAAGAAAATAATTATTTGGGTATACATTTTTTATTATGATTTTTTTATCGATAAAATTTAAAAAAAATGAATAAATGAATAAAGTCAATGACTATAAATATAGTCGATATATTGTATAAAAATTAGCCCACGCGCTTATTATGATTAAGCGAACAAGCCCAAGCGCTTATCATCATGATTAAGCTATTATCGGCGTTGGAATGCGTATTAGCACATTATCGCCCTGAGTTCAAGACCATGTTGACGGTGGACGCTGGCCCGCGCGGGGCGCCGTGCTTTCGCAGCGCACGCCCGACGGCGTCGAGTGGGTGGTGTCGTACGCGTCGCGCTCGCTTTCGCAAGCAGAACGGAATTACGCGCAAATTCGAAAAGAAGCTGTCGCAATAGTATTTGAAGTAAAAAAAAATAACAATATCTGTACGGGCGTATCGAGTCATTCATAGTCCGAACTGATCGTAAGCCCTTAATATCAATTTTTGGTAATAAGACTGGTGTACCGGTAGTGGACGCTAACCGACTTTATTTTTATCAGCTTATAACTTTATCATAGAATACGTCAGTAGCAGCAGTGACGTGGCCAACTATCTTTCACTGGCCGCCGCAGTCGAAACCGGGGCGGGTGTCGACGGAGCACCCGCGTACGTGCACTACATCAGCGAAGCACTCGCGCCGCTGCACGCGGACGACGTGCGACGGGAGACCGCTCGTGACTCCGTGTTCCTCAAGACTTTGAGGAACACCGTGTTCCGCATGACCATGCGATACGTCGTAAACGGTTGGCCAAAGAAAATGTCGGATCCATAATTGCCTCTATATCTTAAATTTAAGTTAGAATTAACTGTAGAAAATGGCTGTATTATGCGTGGCCATAAAGTGTTAATTCCATCATTATTCCGTGAGAGATTCCTGGATGAGTTACACGAATCTCATTTAGGAGTAGTACAAAAAAACAGAAACGAAGAGTCGCATGTGATGCCTGGGAATAGATAGTCAGATTGAACAAAAACTGGCAAAATATGCAATACTTCATGCAAAATATGCAATAACTTTTGTATTTCGTATCATGCAAGATCCAACCCTCCGCGAACTCCCTTGCCCCGCCGCCGTTCCCGGCGGGCGTTTGGCGGCGTTTAAATGCAAATATACTTTTCATACACGTAAACAATTTTTTTGTAACAGTCGATACCCGTTCCAAACGGGGACTGGCAACACTGCCGCCGAAGAACGCGCAAGTGTTTTTGTATTGCTGTTCAAATATTAATATTAATTTTACATAATTAGCCATTGTTGTTAGCAAAATAGTGAAATAAGATTAGTTCATACATGAAAAACATACATTGTAACTATTTCTCACTGCACATTACATAGTATAAAAGTGCTGCGCCAGAGCATGCAGGCGGCCGCGACGCCATTTGTTGTGTTTGGGTTGTTTACTTTGTAAATCTGTGTTGTGCTCAGACGCACGTCGCCGATGTCAAGTAAATCCCGGTGAGATCGCTCCATTTATACCTACATTGCATGAATATAACAACTAGACAAACTACACTTCAAAGCGTTCAATAATCACTAACAACTAAGTATACCAAAAGTAATGACCAAGTGAACAATAAACGAGTTATTCGACATTATAGATATATTCTCGCTATACCATTCTTTAACCACAAAAAACTATTCAGATATATAGCCCCTGTATTCTGAGTTGTATATAAGTCACTCTTGAAATAAAGACAATCCAAACTAATATTAAACATAGATCAAAAGGACAATTATTGCATTGTTTTTACTGTATCAAAATCGAGACCTAAATAAAATATAAATTTTTAAGCAAAATCTTAATCAAAATCAAATAAGACCCATCAATTGTTAATAAAGATCATATTGATGATAATCACATATACTTAACCACAATTCACAACACAACAAGGGCTAAAGATACAAGACACAATGTACTTATACCAATTTCGGATATCATACGAGTATAGATCTGTCTCTATAGGTATTGATAATCCAAGAGAACCGATACACTTAACACGATGAAACAGGAATAATAAAACAATATTATTATTAGCATATTCTATAAGCTGTGACAAGCTACTAGACTAACAATAATCACACATGGAGGAAGAAAGACCATTACAAAAGAATAAATTCACAACGCCTTTTTATCTTAATCTAAATACGAACCTGGGCACCAATATAATAATAAAAAATTGATATTCTCTGATCAGATTTTTTTATAGATCATTTTCATATAGAGCCTGATCGGCCTGAACTAAGGAGTAAATGCATATAATCCTTTAATACACATTAACAGTGAGTGCCTATAAATATAGGTTTGTATATACATGTGTTTGTGTATATGTATGTTGTGTGTTTGTGTATGCAAGTGTGTGTGTGTGTATGTATGTACATAGAATGCAATAAAAATACTGAATGTGCCATCATATTCTAAACAGTAATAGATTTAGTCTAATATATAATGAATACTAAGCAATAGACATGATTAAGCTGTATGAAAATGTGTAAACTCATGCATACCATAAATTTAATTATAAACATATTATAAATTTATTGTTTATCACATACACTCATTACTCACTGACACTGTTGGGTGTCTGTACATACATAGTGTTTACACCGTCATATACTGTATACGCATTAAATACTATATACACCGTCATATACTAAGAAGCAATAGATTTAGGTTAATACTACATAATAAATACTAAAGAATAAATGTATTATTTGACTAAACTAAGAAAAAAAAAAGTGTCTAAATGCATGCATGCCTTTAGTTTAATTATAAACATATACATTTATTGCTTATCATATACACTCCCACTCTCATTACTTATTAATACTCATTATTGAGAATTTCATATAGAAAGTCTATACTGTCATAAAACATAGAACACGACAGACATAGTGAATGTACCATTATAAAAGGGGTCATAGATAAAGAATCCCTATAATTATTAGGCTAATATTAAGAATAAACATTAAGTAGTGAGTATAGTTTTATTAAGTAAGAAAATTAAAAAGCATATATATACATATATCTGCCTTTAATCTAATTATAATCGTTCACATTTATTGCCTATTGACAATGAGTACCTAGGATTGTTACATAAATCAAAAATATGTTACAGATACAGAACATACTTTCATAAATCAAAATAGTCATAAATGATTAAACAACATATCCTTAAGTTAACATTACACAGTGATCACTAAAGGACTCCAATAAAGTTTAGTATTACATTATTAAGCTTTTTAATGCAAATCGATTAATATTTTAACTTCCTGTAACTGTTAATTGTATAGGAGTTGAAATTAGAAGGTATAGTACTATCTTACTGAGCTATGACAAATTGACTGGTAATATAAACATTAGAATACCGTTGTTAACCAACACAGAATGGAATAAAGCTAATAATTATATGTATATATATATATATATATATATATATATATATATATATATATATATTATTATGCGATACAAATACCTTAAACTAGTACAATACTGAGGACCACGTAACAAAAAAAATAAATGAATAAAAGAAAAAAAAATAAATTTACTATATATCAGTAAATACATTACTACTCACTAAACTTTGCACATGGACTGGTAATAATACCTACAAAAAATGTTATATCATCAAAGGATTAGTAGGTCAATAATAGGTATTGTTATCTGATGGAATATTTGTCAATTCATTCATTGTATAGCACAATCATTATATATAATATACTAATTAGTGAGGTAACTCTTGTGCTAGGATTATTAAACACTATAGGATATACATTAATGTATAATTAAACCACCATAAATTGAATGATAACATAATTCTTTTGATAATATTATTAACCACCAGAACCTGACTAGTCAATAAGTAGGTATATTATGTAACAAGACTGCTTTGAATTGATTAGTAGCACTATTCTTAGGTTAATAGTTTATATTATTATAAGGTAATGCACAGCTACTTAATGTACTAATACATAAATAAATTATATTATTACTGTTGCTCTCATAAATTTCATTATCTAGGAGCTGTTACAAATTTCACTATCAAGTAGGAAGACTACATGTCATTAAAAAAAAGGTGGCGGTCACTGTATTTGCAGGGCAATAACGCATCATATAAATCAATTATATGAGTTAACATTGGATTACAAAATGATTAGAATACAACATTAGCACTGAGCGAAGTAAGATTAAAAATTTGAGCTGTACAAATTCTTTGAAATGAACACTGAAAATTTGCACCAAGTGAAGAACAAATTAGTAAAGAACTTATATTTTTCTTATTGAGAAGGGTTGGGCGCCATCTACTTAACACCATTTCAGAGTCTACTACAACAAAAAAGGAAAATTGGAAGCAAAGCTACATATGGAAAACTCATTTAAACAACGGTTGGTTCCTATTATAATAGGAACCAAGAAGAATGGACTTTATTCGCTTATAGCAAATGAGAAATTAAAAAGATTGTTCATGACGTTTATCAATTCTCAGAAACGTATACTAAAAATGTGCATCAAGCGAAGAATATGCAGACCAGAATGAAAGAATAACGCAAAAAAAATATATATATATATTTTTTTATTTTTTTTGAAGTGAAACCTCTTTAGGCACACGAGGGAAAAACTTTTATGGATGAAACGCAATAATAATAATATTAGCGTCACGAAGATGTGCAACGTTTTTTTTTGTATTTATATATAATAAGGGCTTAAGGAAATGTGAAACGTAAAATAACTTTGTACAATATCCTATTATATTTTAACGGCAGAAATAATGCTAATGCATAATGACTGTCCTGACGACGGATCGCGTCCTTGTAGACATTAAAACGTTGCTGCAGTTCTAGTTTCTACGCACACGGTGGAACTCTTCGACGAAGAACGGCACAGACTTGAGACTTGGCGTACTGGCGCTGCTCATCATCGCTCGACTGACTGTGGACGAGTAGATGCCCTAGTTTAACATAGTAGACTCGTGTAGAAAAGGCATGAGCCATTTCAACGTGAAAAGAAAAAGAAGAAAAGAAGAATGGACTGACATTAGATCAGAAAATCAGACATTAGAAAGGCTGGTGACGTACCTCATCAACTCTCAAAAACTGTCACTGAAGAATTGCTCCAAGCGAAAAATATGAAGAATGAAATAGAAAACGAAAAAATAAATTAAAAAAGGAGTTTTTTCTTTTTTTAGACGAGCGGACACCATCTACTTAACACCATCTCAATACTTACCACAATAGAAAGAGAAGTCGGATACCCTAGTTACACATGGGCGACTCGTGTAAACAGCGCATCATCTATCACAACAGGAACAAAGAAGAACGGATCGCATTAGATTAGAGTGAATCAGAAATTAAAATTCCTATTGATAAACTTCATCGATTTCCAGATGGTTACTGAAAACCTTGCACGGAGTGAAGAACGCAGAGTTGACGAAAGAAATTAATTAAGGAAGGAGGATTTATTTTAAGAAGAGCTTGACACTACTTAACTTCTCTTTAAGATTTATGCAACAATAAGCTAATACTGGGGAGACACGCTTAAACAAGATATGAACTATTCATTACAACAGGGACCATAATGAATGGACCACATTAGCACAGAGCAAAAAAACGACTAAAAAAGCTATGAATGAACTTATCAACTAGTAGAAATGGACACTGAAAACCTACACCACACAAAGGAAATAAAGAAAGAAAGATTAAAGAAAGATAAGAATTAGGAAAGTTTTTCTTTTAAGAAGAGTTCAACACCGCCTAATAGATATTGTTTTAAGATCAAAGACAAAAAATAAGTTGGACACTCTGGTTATATATGAGATAATTGCAAAGACAAGAATGAGCTATGACAGTAGTAAGTAATAAAAATGGGCTGCACGAAATTAATAAGGTTATAGCTGAATTTTGTTGGTTCTAACTGAAACTAGAGACTACAAAGATTGTGGATAATCTTTACCAATTCTCAAAAACGGACATTGAGATCTGCACTAAAGGAAGAAAAATTAGAATAAAAAATTGAAGGAAGAAGGAAATGAGGAAATTAAGATTTCTTTCAAAACAAAAGCTCGACATCATCTAATGAGCACCGCCTTAAGATCTACTATAACGGAAAGAAAAATTAGACGTCCTAGTTACACATGAGAGCCTTGGGTAGACCGAGCTATTACAACAGGAACCAAGAAGAAAAGGCGATTATAGTACAGAGCAAAGCGGAAACTTAAAAGGCTGTCGATGACATTTGTCAAGTTCTTAACGGTCGCTAAAATTTCCTCACCAAGCTGAGAACATAAACAATGAAAAATCGACTAAAGAAAAAATCCAGAAAGGATTTGTTTAAGAACTCGACACCATCTACTCAACTCTGCTTTAAGTTCTTCTACAATAGAAAGTTATTCGCACTTGGGAGATTCACATAACAAGACAGTAGTTTTTACAACAGGAACCAAGAAGAATAAACGACATTGGCACAGACTACAGTAGAAATTAGAAGGGCTGCAGATGAACTGTCCCAACTCTCAGAAATGGACGTCAAAGGCTACACCAAGCAAAGGAAACGAAGAACGAAAGAGAAACAAAAGGGACATACCTTCCCCACTGTATTTATTGACATATTATAGTATCTATTACCTATCCCGAATCCAGTTTCTGGCTAAAGGTTGCACGAATACCGGCTGGCTCTACACTCCCGTCACTCCTAATCCAAGCTAGAACCTACACTCCCCCGATATTTACGCTCCCTTCGGTGTATCGGGACTTGTCCCTTTCAGTCATTGCTACTGGCTGAAGGTTGAGCGATGATGATGATGATGATGAACAGTCGATACCCGTTCCAAACGGGTAGAATGTTTTCATATAACATCGATCGAAACGGCGGCTAATAATGCAAAATTACGAGAAATTTTTTAGCAGATTCGGTTAGTCGGCATATTATCGTTACTGATAATGCTAGTCATGTTACTTCATTAGAATTTAGCGAATTTTGCGTTCGCAACGGTATTGAACATTTGACTATTGCGGCCTATCATCCAGCACAAGAAACCAAGCCAAGACAAGCTGAAAATAGTTTTAAAACTGTAAAAACAAAACATATATTACATACCGTCAGAAGGGTTGTCAAGAAAGCATATACTAGAAAAACTAAACATTTTTTTATTTAATTATCGAACTCGATTCATAAGTACGACCGGTGTTTCATCGGCGCAGCTGTTATTGGGACGACCATTGCGCTGTCGTGTGGACTCGTTGCTGGGCTCCATCACCTTCGGAAACGCATATGTCATAAATGTAAGAAACACGCAGCGTTACTCATGGCTAGTTCGAATGTGCGAAGCGCTCGACCCGCACGGCACGGAATGTGCAATGAAAACGTCCAGTCGAACTACCTTTGAATGTTTAATTAAATAATTATGATAAACCAACGTTTACATATGATTTTTAAAAAATGAGTTATATTAATTAGATTCATGGAATAATTTCACAAATACTAGGGTTGGTTGCAAATGTCTGCATCAATTATTTTAACTTATTTTTACAAACAGTAATATTTCAATGCTTACGCTAAAATATTATATACAAATACAAGTAAAGTAGGAATTTATTTAAATTTGTTTTAAGATACAACACACGTAATAAAAGAATCCCGTTATAGTTAAAATCAAGCATGAATGACTTTAACTCGCCACGTGTCAAAGCCGAATAATGTATGGCTCAACTATTTGTTTTTTAAATTAATTTTAATTCGGTTTTAAAATAATTGGATATTAAATATTTAAATACGAAAATGAACGTAATTACTATTTAGGCCAACAATATAGGGCCTTAGCGTATATAGCTAGGACCAAATCTGCCGCCAAATAAGATCTAAATAGCCTCATACAAATAAAATACAGAAATTATAAAGATAAGAAAATAATGGAACGAGATTACTTCCTTTATGGCCATTGATCTTAGACAAATATATGTTTTAGGCACCATAACAGCAATGCCTTTACTTTTACTCCAAATACCAATCATGTCATGGTCACCAAAGTTTCCGCCCCAGCGGAAATATCTTTAAAGTTTAGGTAAATCCACAATAATAGATTTAATTATAGGGACTCAATATAAGGTACAAAACTCTGCTGCTGTAAAGTTAGTTTACAAAAGCATCGCAAAGGCGTAAAATGGGAATGCGGGGGGAGAAGAAGGAAGGGTTCAGAAATATTGAACCTGCGCATTACACCAGTCGCAGGAAATTCAGAGCGGTAAAGTTTCGTGTATTGTAATATACTATTTTATCGTAATTATTAAGTTAAATATGATGTAATTTACTATTTAATATTATAATTAACTAATTGCTTCGCGACAACTTAATCGACGGAAAGCGTCATCGCGTCAAAGGTTTGTTAATTAGATAAATAGAATAACAGATTATGACCAAAAATGATAAAGTATGAAATTGAAATGCGAATAAACTACCTAGGCAACGTAGTTAAGTATCGAAGAATGAAAATTTCGCGACAGAGAAGCGACTGTCAACAACATTTGTCTACCCGTTCAGATCGTCACCCTACGTCATGCCTTACGCCCCGAAAACTGTGCACCTCTCGATTCACGTTCGAGGACAACAGATTACAAGTTCACTAGCTATTTTGAACTGTGAGGCGGGACGCGCAAGAATTGCAGAGACGACGTCAAACATAAGATGCTTATACCCAACAATAATAAAAGTATGTATTTTAGAAAGAATGGTAACTATTAATTTCCAATTTTCATTTGCGGTCCTCCGACAAAACGACGCTCGGATACAAAAATTACCGGCTACTTATGTTTAACTCAAAGGGCCAACGTTTATTTCATTTTTACTTTTTAGAGATTCTGTTTGCGCCAGGGGTCTTTCTATTATTCAAATGTTTAAACTCCTAGGCACTAACTAAATGATGTTCAATAATTCTGAAAATTAATACTTTTTCAGACTCACCATGATCTTTTCCTTTGTTTTATTAAAACGAATTAGTTACTTTTGTTTGAGTTACGTATAAGCCTCAATTGTCAAAATAACACTAATAAGGCCAGGATGCGAGGACAGAAAATAATATGTGAGTAAATAGAGATCTCTGAATCGCAGAACCTATCGCGCATGATTCTCTTATGAGTGATAAACTAGCGGTAGAATAGTTACCAATAAATCCAATTGCGAACGCGCAATGCAATATCGTTTAGTCCACGCCTGCCTATAGATATTTTGATAAACATTTGTTTTCATTTCTGGACAACATATTATATACGTATTTGCAGATATGGATATTCAAATGAAAAAGTGTTTAATACACATTAATAATCGTTCAATAGTTGACACGTATTGTTACACTTCAATTTCTTCTCAACATTTAATTATTTCCCTAATAAACACTTTCATTTATATACACTAAGAAGTTGAGAATCTTAAGATTCAGTACAAAATTACACATAATTTTGTAGAAAGAAAATTGCAAATTTTGCAAGTTGTGGAAAAAAACTAACTACGGCATTATTGTTATGTCAAAAGTTCTACTTTTTGGTAAGCTATTGAATGACTGTAATTGTAGGAATTCATAAATCACTATTTCTGTATAAATCAAATGCGACGTGAATAGAAATTATGAACTCTAATTAATTAGTTTGATCAGCCTAATCAAATTAGTTAGATTTAATTGTTAGATCTAATTAATAGTCCAATTAATTAACTTATTTACATATCTATATTTATTAATATTGATTCTGTAACAATAACCTTAACTGAATTTATTGATTTGATCATTTTGTATCAGGTTTTTATTGTTCCACTGTTTTAGGCATATTTCTTTCCGCGTTGATCTTGGCGTACTCATGCTGTGTCAACGTTGGGCTTAACAAGTTCTGATTTCATAGATTTGCCTCAAGATCAGCATGCGACTCAGTACTTCTTGTTCAAAGGCAGCGCTCTACAGCCCGCGAGCTGCACTGCTCTATGTGATTTACAATATAGTTGTATCGGCTAACAATTTCATGAACGTAAATATAATAACAACATATGCTAAGATAAGCTTAAAATACGATTTTATAAATGTAACATCCACGGGAACAACTCCGCAAAGAAGAAATCGCGGCGGGTGGGTTTCAACAATGCGCAGAAATTTGTTCACTTCGGCCCTTAAATGTTTTCCTGAAACCAGAAAATAGAATAGTTATGAATTAGCATAACCTCTCAATGGATTAGTGTTAAATTAACCGCTACCTTTAGTCCTGCACTTCAGTTTGCATAGAGTTGACGCCATCGCGTTGACTTCGCTCATCGAATCGTCCGCGAGCAAGCACGGCAGCAGCACGTAGACGATGGTGCTGCCCAAGTGCAAAGTTTGTACCGAGCACTGAACAAACTTGAACTGAAAAAAAAAGATTTTTTTTTTAATTGAATATTAAAATATATCAAAATTTAATATCTTTATATAAAAAGTCTGATATTATAAGACTGATCGGGATCAGATTCAGTCAGGTTATAGTCGCGATATGGATTATGCTTGAAATTCAAGTTGTAGTTGGTTTTCAAAACCGGGCCTTAAACCGAATCTTGTTTCGAATTGATAAGGAAAGTAATTTATTTGTACATTTAAAACACATGTTCTGACTGATACATAAGCGCGCGCTAGATCTAGAAATTTGAAATTTGAAATTATTATTCCTTAAGTACTTCGAGAGTATACTAAAGATGGATTTTTAATTCCATCATTTAAGGGGTTAAAAATTGTAGTGATGGGACTTACGGATCATAATCATAGGAATATAACCGTGCTTTATTTTAACACCATTTAAAAAACTCGACTAGGTTCTGAAACTTTGTCATTGGTACGTACTCATTTCAAATTTTTGTCTGTCATTTTTAAGTCATTCTCGTTCGCAAACCTATCATACCCATAACTTCGATATCCGTCGATTATCTATTAATGTAGAATGGATACATTATACATTAATAGATCATAAATAAGTCTTTTTTTTTTAACAATCGTAAATTGTTAAATTGTTTATACAAAACCTGTTTTTCAAAACTATCAACATAATTAATGATTTTACCCAAACTTCGTTGGCATAAAAATAGGACAGGCCCCAGATTAACATCAGCATCCTCAAAGACGCTGATGTGGTATTGACAGCGAACTGAAAAATTGATAAGAAAATATATGCTTAAATGGTAGGTATCCATTACATTAAAATCTACATGCATGCCCACATGTCACGTTAATTAGTTAATCTAAAAACCTTGGATCTAAACTTCGTCCTAAATAATTTTCTTTTCATTTTTCATAAAGCTCTGTTAATGTCATTTTTAGATTGTCAAAACTACTTACTACTTACTTATCGTTCGTCTTATACTTTGTACAATTGCAAATTAATCGTAATTTTAATTGTGAGCACTGAACCCTAAATTCGGAATTTCAACTTCCGTTTGAGCCAGTTTTATTTTGCTTTTTTTTGACATTTGAAATTGTTAACTATATACTACGTGATCAATCAAATCAATCGTTCTCCGACAATTCATTGCGTGAAATTTTTATTGAATGAGAACATGAAATCGCTCTGTGGGTTATTTCACTGCCATAAAATATTATTACCTAAACTGGAATCGTAAATAAGAAAATTTCTACGCAAATTGCAATTAATCAAAATTTAAAGCTTTAACGTTATATTAATGCAACCCAAACTGATGTCATTACTTTGAACACGGTAGGTGATGAGTCATTATTTGAGGACTTTTTTAAAAACCAATGGTCCAAAAATCTCAGTTTTTTATTAATTATTAGGCCCATTAGATAAGTTAATGTTATTATTTCACGATGTAGGTACCGGGACCAGTGTTAATTTGTTTCTTGTTTCGTACGTACGTACCCAACACGTCTACAATTACTGTCTTGTAATAACTACGCTTTGTTTTATTAAGATATTTGACTTTTATATCATTAACAGAAAATATTTTTCTAATGACTGTTGATACCATACACGTAGTAAAGTGCAAGACTTCGGTTCATAAGACATAGACAGTCTTTTTCAAAGTTATAATATGTAATAACTTAACTGGTTATTTCTAATTAATGTGACCTGAAGGATGCTGTAGATATTGGGAAAAGTATTAATTTGTCTCTTTATTTAATGGTTTTACAGAAAATTTGTACCAAAAATATAAAGACATTGCCATTTGTACATTTCGGGTCATATTTATTTGATAAAATTTACAGCACTAAATGCCAGAATTTTTTAATATCAACTAATAATAAGATATATTTAACAAAATATTTCTATAGGAATTAGGAGTGTATTTGCTGATGTTCATCCAGAAATTAAAGTGTGTCTATTCAAGTATAAATTAGGAACGGTAATTTATGATTAATTAAAGAAATATATTTGTGATATAGTTTAGACAATCCCTTATACAATGATAATTCACAAAAAATGGTCAGCATTTTAATCGCTTTGTTTGAAAATGATAAAATATCTTTCGTGATAAAAGTATTGCTTATTACGATTGTTGCAAATTTCACCAATTGTTCCACATGAATCACTAGCATTATTACTTTTGAATTGCATTGCAAATTGAATTGAGTTTACTATATTTTATCGAGTTACTTTAACTCAAAATATGAAGACTTCAGCGATGAATTAGAGTTTGTCAATTTTATAGAACAAGTGAACGACGATGAGACATTTTGACACTTTGATGAATAATGTATTCATCATCATCGTATTTGAAACACCACAGGACAAATAATATCTAGAACAACATTGTTAAAAACATTTCGTAATAATTCATTTTTAATTCAGTTTTTTTAGTATCAAAAACTGAACATTGGGGTTTAATAAATAATTCAACCAAATACCAGATGAAGCTAAAATTTTACAAAGATACAACAATAATATAAATGATTTATATTAACTGTTATGAAATTGACGAAAGCAGATATTTTCTAAATTCTTTCTCTGTTAGTGATTTATTGCCGTATAATCTATGAAAGTGGATTTTTTTAAATAAAAAAAATTAAATAGAATTTTGTTTTAGATTATGACGCTATTGACTGCGATGTATTGACTTAAATCGGACGAAATAAGTGAATTTCGCTTCGGACTTAAATTTGACATATTTTAGTCATTTATACTGTTTGAATTTCAAAGAAAACAATTATTATTGAATTTTTAGTTAAATAAGTGACAAGAGAATCGATAAGAAAATTCGGAATTTTATTAAGGCAACCAAGATTTACGAGCAGTTACTATTAAATTGCATCAAATAGAAAATGCTCATTCGACATGTATGTTTTTCTAAACGTAGGCATTTAGTGAGAAACAAAAGAGTATTTACAAAAATACAGTTTGTACTGAAAATTTGGATCCTTAAATGAACTTCAAAACAAGGCATTTCTCTCAAATGAAATCATCAGATATCTATATTTAGTTTTTATTGTTCTATCTTTCGTTTTATATTATTTATTGTTTATTTGAATATTATTTATTTGAATGTTTTATATTATTTATTTGAATTACTGAGAACATTCAGTTTTGGTAAATGTTTGTCATTAATTTTTTAACTCTTTCTCTTTGCCTTTTCCCACTCTTTTACACATAACGTCAAAATAAATATTAAGTATTTTCATACAAATATATTTCAATTTATTGCTTGTAAATAATTAATATAAAATTAAAATGCAATTAGAACAAATAACATACAATTAAAATAAAATAAATAAAAAGAATTTCATCCAAACATCGTCCACAGTCGATATTAGTTTCTATAAAATGTACAAAAAAAAACTAGAATTAGGTTGAATTTAAATCGTTTAAATATTCGTTCAACTATTGTTCAAAACAATCGTTCAAACTTTGAAGAACTTACTGTATAATTCCTATGGATTCCATACATTTCCAAAAGTGAAATAGTATTTGCGTAGCCTTCTCGTAATAAAGTCATCGACGCACCCGGCACTGATATAGAACTACCCATTTTCAAAGTTACAATTTCATCAAGTCGCTGTCTCATTCCTCTCAATAAACGTCTAATTTCATAATACACAAATAGCCTCCAAAAAATTTCTACATCTATAGTTAAATGCAATATCAAACCAGAGATTATGAAAGATACATGCAATCGTGAAATAGAAAGATAAATTATGTATGCACTGAAATGTAAGCACAACAAAGATGACGTCAATATTACGTGTTTCTTTTTATTTATTGATCCTTCGAAGCGGTCACCAGCGGCCTCAAGATGTTCATATATTTCATCAATCTTCTTAAAAAACAAGTTGTTGTTTTCTAGTCTTCTCATCATGAAACACATATTAATAAAGAGATATTCAAAAATACAAGACGTGTCCCAAACAAGGACACGTAAAGATTTATTTTGCAATATTTCGTTCACAAACACCGTCACTGTCGCTGTCGACAAAAGAAAGCAGTAGGCTTTTAACAGTGTGGTTGTTCTAGTAGAGTAATGCCTAAGGTATCCGCTTTCGTTCGCAAGTAACAACTTCAATCGCAATAGAAGCCAAAACTTATTCCTTGACAAAAACGGCTGATTGTTGATGGACTTCGATATAACAAAAATAGTATGGGGTCGCGTAGCGCTCATTTTACATCACGTTCTAACAACACACTCTACGGAAATGCTACCGGACACCATAATCGATAGTACTAACGCAAATTAATTTGTAGTTTCACACTTGACATTAAAAACTATTTTTGAAACGAATTCAGTTATGGAACATAACTCATTTCCACTACACAGATGACCAAAATACATTATGATTATTGCAAGCCCATAAATAATATAATAATTGTTATTACTATTTATCAAAAAGTTTTCTTCTTCGTAATTATAGGTATATGTTTGAGAAAATTGTAAAGTTTCAGAACGTTTTTCTAACCTTTGTCTAAATGTTGGTAAAGGAGTAACCGAGAAAGTTTTCTGCAAACTGAATTAGTGTCAAATTAAAGTAGGCTTAAATTCTAAGCATGCGCAATTGAGGTGCTTGCATGGATCTACTCATGAATTTCAGGAAAGCAAAAAAAGTACGTAAAGTTCGTACTGCATAGGAATCTGTATTTTTTACGTATTCATTTTGGGAATAGATGTGTACTTATGAATAAAACTCAGTAAACACTATTACCAACAATAATTATTTATTGTTTATTTATTTAAGTTTTGCGTCATGTGACACCAATTTACAATACAATTTGATCCGTCAGTAATTTCAAAAATGCAAATATAATAATGGCATAAGTGACTATGAGTTTAAAATATGTTTTAATGAAGCAGGTGTCGAGAGACAAAATGCCACAAATCTGAAATCGGGGCGGTTGGATCTCAACGAGGCGCAGGAGACTTTTGGTCTCAGCCTTCAATCGCTTATCTGAAAACCATAAGCGAACATGTGGGACACCGACTATAGATAATAAGAACATTATAATTTAACAAGATTTTCTTACCTTCAACGCTATATTGGAATTTATGTAGGTTATATATAATGGCATTAACTTCGTTCATTGAAGTCTCCGCGAGCACGCACGACATCATCATGCAAATGATGGCTCCTGCTAAGTGCAAAGTTTGGAACCAATGCTGAGCAAGAGTAAGCTGAAAAAGAAATAATTAGGAAGAATATTATTATGAAGTTTTAACTGGGTTTGTCTGATATCGAGTGTCCTTTACTTTTCCATTGAAAATCAATTTTGATGATTCGCTGTTTTTGTAATATTGTCAGTGTATTCGTGTTAAATTATTATTAGATAAGTTCTGGGTTTTAAATATTTTAAGAAATTTGTTGCTTTGTATTTATGTTATCTAAAGATTGTAATAATATTCGAATTAGGCTGTCTATAGGAAGAAAAAATTAGATCAAATCAAGAGGCATATTTAAATGTCCTTAGAACTATTACGTTGGATTTGGACAATTTTAAACTTTTAAAATGATTCAAGAACAGAACAAAGGATAAGCAAATACAATTCGCAATATTTGATTGTAAACAAAAGATAAATGAACTTTGAAAGATAACTTCCTATTTTATTACAGCCTTTGATATATCGTAATATGTACACCCGTATCAGCTCCGGATGTTTCCATCCCTTTTAAAATAAAACCACACAGTTATATGTGTGTATATATATATCATCCTAAGATATTTCTGGCACTATTAGTTAATAAGTAACAAATTCGTTGTTGCGTTTTTTAAAAAATAATTTATTAAGGACATTGTATATAATGACACCGCCATTGGGCGACAAAGTGAAATATAAAACAACTTTCGAGCACCGATGCGTCGAATCGACCTTTATAATGCTTGGGACCACTGCATGATCTTGTTTAAAAAAATCTAAATCCGTTTCAGAGTTTTTAAATGTAATACAATCAAGAGAAAAAAGAAATGACCATGGATAAGTTATAAAAAAAAACATTTGGTGCAAATATGAAATTACAAATATTAATAAAAAGGATGCCACCCAACAACAAATGTCGAAAAGAGACTATACAAGAATTATCAAATCTTTCCATTAGATGAGACGGAACAGTAAGTTCCACAAAACATTTCTTTGAACATTATTTCGTGCCTTACTCCTTTTTCATGAAGATCCCTTATACAAATCAATATCAAACAGAAGTCCATTCACTATTTACTTTACTTTTATAAATTCGGTAAATTCCGCTTACAATGACGGTTTCCTAAACATTTTGCCATCAAATAACAGAATACCCGCATACTTATAAATATAAAAATATTTTGAATTTGACCTATTGACAGATGACAATCAAAGTCGTATAGGATGGAACGATATTGAAAACACTCAAAGTAGATGCTTTTGAATTTCTTTTTTACGATCTATACACTAAATCGAGGTACTAATGAAAAAAAATTGGGCTAATTTTAATAAAAACTAATTAGGGGACAATTAAAATTACCTACTACCTATCGTTCAAAAGCTGTTATTTACGAGAAAAATTTAAATTTCTTAGTAAACACAGAAGTTTCAAAGAAAGAAAAAGCAATTCAAATGTACATTTCTATGATAGTTTACCCAAGCTTGAGAAGTTTGATAGTAGAGCAGTCCGCGAACCAATATAAGCAGCCTCACGAAAGCACATGCAGCGTTTACTGCAAACTGCAACAAAACCAGCTTCAGTATACCTTACAAATTTTGAATAATATCTCTTCTTACTTATTCAGCGTTCAATAAGTATTATTTTAAAGGAGAGAGGATTCTTTTGTCAACAGAACTTTGCTCAGAGTTTTTAGGGTGATATATATATATATAAACTTAATATTATTGTCATGTACGTCCGTCCGTCCGTATGCCACAGGCATTTTACTCAAAAACGACAGGATGAATATTGATGAAATTCGAAATGTAGGGGTCTCGTATAAACCGCTAGTTAGTTCGGTAGTTAAATAACAAAAAAATATATTTATAGGGGGAGGTACTCCATACATGTAACGGAAGCTGAAAAAAAATATTTTTTAGCAAACTCCAAAGTATGGTATATATTTTATCAGTTACAATTTTAGTTGAAACGACAAAATTAAATATCTTTCTTCAAAAGATGAAAGCTAAAATATGCAAAATTGTGATTCTAAAAATAAATAATTTTAAGTCAAATGATTGAAAATAAATGTAGAACACAGCAATATCAATAGAAAAATGATATTAAATTGTAGATAAAAACTTTATAAAGAATAACATCACGGTATTACGCAATGTTGAGAGCTCCAGTTGCCCAATCGCCCCTGTCCTTCTATCAGTTCTATCCCCCTCCATTAGATATCCTATTTCTTTTTAAGAGAAGAGTTATTGGTGACTCCTCGGCAGTTGCGAGTGTCCATGGATGGCGGTGATAGCCTACTTGTCTGTGATGACTCTCCCACTAGTTTGTATCTCGACTATGTTAAAAAATGTGTAGACATGCTCTGACAGTTTCTTAAGACTTAAATATCGTGCGACTACAATTTGAAAATGACACACTATCCGATATAATTAGGACTTCTCAGACTGTAAATCCACAAGATATTTGTTTCTATTGTACTAATTGAAAAGTTCATAAGAAATCTAATGGTCCAGTAGATATACCTTGACGATATTTGTGAATACCACGTATTACATGTATGTACGACACGCTTCTCTATTCCTGCTATTCTGGTTATTTTACAGTCTGTCCGACCAAAACATGGAGTTTTCGTTATTACTGTAAAAGTATTAGCTTTTCTAAAACACCTCCATTCATGCATTCGTTGTGACTCATGTGAAGGTGTCATTTTTTCTAAGACACCTCCGTCTGTGTTTTCGTTGTGGCTCTATTATTGTGAAGGTGTCATCTTTTTTAAGACGCCTCCATCCGTGTTTTCGTTGTGGCGCTATTATTGTAAAGGTGTCATTTTTTCTAAGACGCCTCCGTCCGTGTTTTCGTTGTGGTGCTATTATTGTGAAGGCGTCATCTTTTCTAAGACTCCTCCGTCCGTGTTTTCGTTGTGGCGCTATTATTGTGAAGTTGTCATCTTTTCTAAGACACCTCCGCCCGTGTTTTCGTTGTGGTGCTATTATTGTGAAGGCGTCATCTTTTCTAAGACTCCTCCGTCCGTGTTTTCGTTGTGGTGCTATTATTGTGAAGGTGTCATCTTTTTAAGACACCTCCGTCCGTGTTTTCGTTGTGGCGCTATTATTGTGAAGGTGTCATTTTTTCTAAGACGCCTCCGTCCGTGTTTTCGTTGTGGTGCTATTATTGTGAAGGCGTCATCTTTTCTAAGACTCCTCCGTCCGTGTTTTCGTTGTGGCGCTATTATTGTGAAGGTGTCATCTTTTCTAAGACACCTCCGCCCGTGTTTTCGTTGTGGTGCTATTATTGTGAAGGCGTCATCTTTTCTAAGACTCCTCCGTCCGTGTTTTCGGTGTGGCGCTATTATTGTGAAGGTGTCATCTTTTCTAAGACACCTCCGTCCGTGTTTTCGTTGTGGCACTATTATTGTGAAGGTGTCATTTTTCTAAGACGCCTCCGTCCGTGTTTTCGTTGTGGTGCTATTATTGTGAAGGCGTCATCTTTTCTAAGACTTCTCCGTCCGTGTTTTCGTTGTAGCGCTATTATTGTGAAGGTGTCATCTTTTCTAAGACACCTCCGTGCATAGCACCTACTACTCGCGCTGCACGCCGCAGTGACACAATATGCTAGGAGCCGCTGAGCTCACAGACTTCGCCGAGTGCCTAATATCTATATGCAGTTAACTTCATAAGGAAATCAAAATGTGTAAAATTATGGATCCATTAAGTATTTTACTTACTACTCGAATGTTCTCACATGACGCATTATAAGACAAATAAGAAAATAGCTGAGAATTCTAAAGGAGAGTCGTGTTGGCAAGCAACACATTAAACTTATTATCGTTAATCTTTTTTGTGAACAGTAAATAACACAACAAGCATAATATGATAACAGATATCAAATACAATATAACACACATTTTAATGTTATAAAATCACTTACCGTATAATTCCTATGAATCCCAGAATGTTCCAATAATAATATAATTTTTTCGTAAATTTCACGCAGTGCTTTTATGGAAATGTTAAACGAAGACTCAGGATTTCTATTATGCAAAATGGCAATGCCATCTATTTTTTTTCTCAGTTTTTGAATTAAATGTTTAATTCGAAGATACACCGATAATGACCAAATTATTTCGATGTCAATAGTGAAATGCAATACGAAACCAAAAATTATATAATGGATTTCGATTTGTGAAACAGAAAGATAAGTTATATATGTAATCGCCTGAATGACTATCAACACCAAAGTTAAAATGAGATTTCTCTTGTTTTTATATTTTATGCAAGAATATTTAACAGAGTTTAAACATTCGTCTATTTCATCGATCCTTTCAAAAAACATATTTATATTAGTCGTTTCCCTTGTCAGACTGGTCACGTTAATAAAAAGGTATTGAAAGATGCATATCGTATCCCAAACGAAAACTCTCAAAAGTTTATATCGAAAGATTTCATCAACAAACACCCACACCGTAACTGCTGATAATAGTAGACAGTACGTTTTTATGAGTGCAATTTTCATAAGGAAATTACTACTAAAATATCCTCTTTCGTCAGCAAATAACGATTTCAAGCACAATACGATAGCAAAATTGTTTCTAGATGAAACCGATTCATCATTATGGCCATTCTGCCTTGTGAAGATGATAAACGATGAGGGCACACTCATTTTAAGTACTTTTTCTTTCGTCACTCAAACACAAATGGATGGATAAAAATGAAATGATCGATAGCACTATTTTAAATTAACGTTTCTTGTAATGTAAGTAATGATCTTCAGAGACATTTCAAAAAATATCGACTTCATACAATAAAAAGTGGTGACTGTCACTAAGGCACAGATATCGATTATTATACTTAACACGCAAGTGTTCATTAGATAATACTTCAAAATGTAAGTTTTGTAATTAAAAAATTAAATAATTTGTAAGTCAAATTTTTAGTATTTTTGGATCAGACAACAGTAATTGTCAAATTTTGCATGCCGTGCCTAACTTGAATAACATGAAAACTAGCCGGCTCGGCCGATCCCACACGATACTCTTACGTAATACTGACGAGAATTAGCAGCTCTCAACAGTGAAAGCTACTGCTTTTTGCATATTATTCAGTGAGAGTATGACATCAAACGAAACGCATCAATGCTTTTTTTTTTCAATGAATGAGAATTCTCAAGATCCACTGGCTGATTCATCAAATATGCCAGCGATTTTGAAACAGGATCTATCATAGGAGCGTACCTGTAAGGCAGAAGAATCTCCCCTAAATATTTTTGCTCGGGCCGGTCGACCCATTCTGGAGAGTGTACGATTTTGCTCATTTTATGTGCTGAGGGCAAACGGATAAAACCAACAATGACACCAACCCTCATGCTATATGTGGATAGCAAAACTGTCTTTGTTTTTTTTACATTCGGCTGATGTATCTAATTTAGACTACACGAGCTACAATTGTATGTCTGTAAGTCTGGGAAGACATTTGCTGCCGACGGTTCAGCAATATTTCAGAAGTATTCGTAAACGACACTAAACATTCACTAACGCTGTTTACTTGTGAGTGCCGTTTCAAAAATTTGAAAATAAAAGCGCATAGTGTAAATGAACGCTTAGTGTCGTTCATCAAGACTAGTGTTTAAGTCAGGATCTGTTTATTCTTTATGTACGTAGATTGTAATGACAACATTCAAGTCTTTACCTCCCTTTACAGAACCCATAGTGTAATATCGAAATAGACTAGTTCACTGAACGGATTTAGACGGCGATGACTCCGCACTCGAACAGATCTCCGCAGAGGTTTTAGTCTTGTGGATACTCACCATGCCGAGTGGTGAGTATCACGTACTACCGATAACGTGTGGAGATCTGGTCTTACGGAATTGGTGTTATTATCTACGTAAATATCAGATGTGGCACATCGTACCCCATCTCTTTTTCATTTTTTAGTATGTTTTTTTTTGACCTCGCATTACAACAATTATAAAGTGTTCTTTGATATCCCACTCGGGTCGTTAGATTTCTGCTTGATTTGTAGTGTGGTGTTTCTCACTCGGATAATTCAGTTAATACTAACGGACAAATGCCATGTTCTGTGGTCTGTGGTAAGGTTGGTAAGGTTGCTTTCGTCACCCTTTGTCGTATTAATAATAATAATAATAATAATAAGCTTTTATTGCTGTTACCTTCTTTACAATATTGTGTATATACCTTGCTACTCTACTTTTTTATAAGACAATACTAATTAATTTACATTATAACATCGGCAATCGGGTTGTTGCTTGTAACAGCTTGTCCTGCGACAAAGGCCTCCTCTAAAGATTTCCATGTTTCTCGATCTCTGGCTATACGGGTCCATTTGGCTCCTGCTATTTGTTTTATGTCATCTTCCCAGCGTTTATGCTGTCTCCCTTTACTTCTTTTGTTACCCCTTGGATACCACTCTGTTATTAGTCTGGTCCACTTTTCTTTTTCTTCCCGCAACATATGTCCCGTCCATCTCCACTTCAGTTTTTTGCATACACTATGCGCATTACATTACACTTTGTCGTATTACATGAAAGCAATTCACTCAACGAGGTTGTGTCCGCATTTGTCGGTTATTTTTAATATTACTTACGCCTTGATGTATGTGACTGTGTGCATTTTCCTGAGAATATGCCCGGTTTGGCATGAAACATACGTAGAAATTAACATTATAACAATTAACGGACTAAGATAATTATAAAATTAACACTTGCTTAGGTATTCTATATTTGTCAATCCTCTCGAATCAATATTCAATTCTTTGAATAGAGACACGTAGTGGAGGGGCAGATTCGAGGGTCAGCGGTGGGTGGCATGCTGCATGTTAATGCATGTTGCAGGCAAGCGTCTAATAACTTACCTCATTCTCATGAAGGTACACAGTCAAGTTTACAATACACAATTGTATAAATAAATTTTAATATGACAAGATATCCAAATCGATAATAAAAAATAATAGTAAAAATGTAAACTCTAAGTAGAGTAAAGAGAGGACTATGTACTACATAGTGATTCTATGCAGTATGTATGAAACAAAAATAAAATACATTTTAAAGACTATGGAAAAGGTACAATAATGGATTATTACGTCTGAACATCCATCAACATCCAACAATCCATGGTTACAGTAATGCTATTAGCTGTATTGATCGTAACGCATTAGTACAATTATCAAAAGACGATCTTCATTATTACCAGCTAGTCTACTATCGAGAATATGTCAATCACAACCACCGAACCAGATTTAATTAAATGTTTTTCCGATATTAATTAAGATCAGCATAATTGCAGATTTTTCTACAAATTCGCAATATTACTTTTTATGAAATGCCTTAGCTTTATAAATACAAAATATATTTTTTTCTGAAAGGGTACATTTTCATGTTAGTTTTTTTCCTTATTACATAACTGAGTTCACGCTCTCAATGAACTGTGATATAGGTCTGCAAAGACCTAATATCCATTTTCAATTATAGTTACTACATGTTTTACATAAAACTTCATATAGCATAATGTCAGTCCTGCATTGTCTTTTAATGATATTTCACACATCTATTCTACTATATATCCGTATACACATTTTTTTTGTCTAGTTTTGTGATAAATATTCCTTTTATGATATGATAATCCTAATTCTGCCATTCTTAAAATTTGTGTCTATCTGTCTGATAGATAGACACAAATCACAAAAATATATACATATTTATTATTATGATTTTGTATTTATGAACGGTTTTACCTGTCTGGATATAATTGGTTTACAGTGAAAACATGTTATTGCACAAATGAGAGGCTATACAAATATAATTTCGATAAAGAATCTGTCTGTCTGAGCTAATCTTCATAATGGCTGAACAGATTTTAATTAAATTTTGATAAAAAGTACATTACCTCCTGGAATAAGAAACAGAATACTTTCTATTTAATTTATCTATTCTAGTATATCAAATTATACAAAAGATTTTTTTATTATTATTGTCATAAATATTTATTTCATAGCGCACCTAATCTACACTTACTATTTTTAAATTTTAACTATGTCTATTGGCAACGTCTCCATTTGTTTATATGTCCATACTATTCTCCGAATATACTGAATGGATTCTTATCAAATCATAATCTGATTGCTTTGAAATTTGCGATATATTGTACGCTAAAATAGGAACATCATTGACAAAAAAGAAAACCAACTTCATTTGCACATTGAACCAAACTAACGAATCGATTCTAAAAATTCCTTTACTAACAAGAATCGCCCTTCTTAAGATGGATTTTTAACATTTCGCCTTAGCTTCATCAGAACATCTATCCTATGACAGATTTTAGAAATTTATTTACTACTAAAAAACTACACTAGTATTTGTCTCTGGTGGGTAACGTGTTCGGTAGCGGAAACGAAATCGCATATTGTACTGAAGCAAAATCGAGAGTAAAGAAAAAGGGACCAAGGTCAAAATCGAATGCGAGAATTAAAATTAAAATCAAGAGCATTACCGCGGTATTACTACGTACGAGCAGAAGTTGATTTCAATCCAGAAATCAATTTGCACATCAAACTTGTCAAATATAAAAAAAAAAAATATATGCAATTTCGAGCTACTTTAAAGTGTTGGATTAAGTTAAAACCTTGCACACCTATCGAGAACCGATGACAATACAATAGTATGGTATAATTAAGCTGATTCGATGAGAAAAAAGCCAGAGCCCACGAACTTTCATTACATCAGTCATTTTATAAAGTAATTCAACATATATATATTTATATTTTAATTTTGATAAAAACTGTCCAAGTCAAATCTAACCTACTTTAAGATCTCACATTTTTTTTAAATAACAGCAATTGTTATAGGTATCCAATAAAGCAAAGAAACAGAGTTTAATACTTGATCATAATGTTATTTTGTTCTTATAAATACATATTTGGATTTTGCATAGAATTTGGCACTCATTTAGATCTCCATTCTTTTTGCGGCCAAGCCCACCGTCAAGCATAATTTTTGTATTGAACTTGGCTCTCCTTTTTTATATTTATATTTTTGGTGAGATATCATTACTTTTTGTAAAAAAAAACTAGGCAAGTATTGAGATTAAATGTTTTTTCTTGCGTTTCCGCTGCATGGTTTTTTTTTATGCTATTGTCTACATTTTCTTGAATGTTAGAGATAATAGTGCGCATTGCCCATTCATTATCTGCTAGTACGCTTTCTGTTTATACTTAAATTAGCCAACTCCGGGTGATATAACGATCTCAGGCGGTTATATTCTACTATAGAACTATCTTGTGCCTTAATTCGATTATTAATCTAGACCCTAGGGTCTAGATTAATAAGGTGTACTCCGTCTAGTGTTTTAACTCTGGAGAGCGCAAAGTAGGCCTGTCCTCTGCTTAATATCGAAGTGCCTATGTCGAGAAGAGCGCTGTCCAGACTAAGTCCTTGTGATTTGTGGATGGTAATAGCGTAAGCTATTCTTACTTCACTTTTATACTGTTACTGGCTTAGGCACGAAGAACGTTTGTGGTTATAGTATGACAATCATTTAATTCATCGTTGAGAAGCAGGACGAACATAAATGTAATAAAACAATAAATAACTAAATCGGTATTCGTAAACGGTGCCTATGTTTATGTGTTGCTCGGAAGCGCTTTCATATAGATTTACTTCTGTTCTGTGTATTATTATGTGGTACCGCGCGCCACCGACGACACAACGTTGGCCGGTTCTTTAGCGCGTATTACAAGTTTTTTGTATGGGGACATCACTTATTTTTTGACTTAACTTTATTTTTATATTTCTGTTATACATCAAATATAATAATACGTATATTGGGATAGTTTCAAATATCTGCTTGTAACGTTGTAACGGTTCCAACCCTACAATTTAAAAAAAAAAATTGTATGTGGGCCCCCAATTTTTTAACTTCTTTTTTATTTTTAGATTTTTTCCTACGCTTACACACAATTACCGAGCTGGATTTCAAATTCCATCCTTATAGGTCATCTGGAAGTAGATTAGATTTAGGTACTACATGTCAGTCAGTCACTCTGTGCTTAAAATTAACTGTTTAAGCTAGCTTCATGAAATTTGGGCGTCTAGATGTCCTTATGGATATAATTAAACACACGTAGTTTTATGTGATTATGTTACATCTACAACTCAAAATAGAAGGGTCAAAAGTGGCACCAAGTGGTTCGTGTAATATTACACTCGGCGCTGGCTAGCCAGTTCCTTTGCTTTAACTTGGCTTGACACGCTGCCGCGTGTCTAGGTCCTAGTCGTGCTTGAGCTTGTTAGAGTTGTCTTGAGATGTACTCTCACCACAAGGGATTTTCAAGTTATGATGATGGAGCTAGAAGAAACACTAGCACTCCATAATAGAACAACGTAACTTAGACTTGTTTAAGCTTACTGGAATTTTCTGTAAACGCACTTTAACCATGATTAGCTTTCATGGTTTGATGATGGAGCCGTACGGTTGACACAAGAACTTCTTAACGATACAACATATCCTAACCGTATTCGGACTTTTTGTAATATTTCTAAGATGCACTTTGAGCATAATTGACTTTCGGGGTCTGATGATGGAGCCAAAAGGTAAACATAGGAACTCCTTATTGAGACAACGTGTCCTAGCTAAGTTTGGGCTTGTAGGAATTGTCTTGAAATATACTTTGACCAGGAGCGATATTCAGGGTTTGATGATGATCTTAGTTATATATTTTGTAATTGTTTATTTATTTTTACAGAAGCTGTCAGTAACGACAATAACAAAGATGATGATGACTGGAACCTAAAATGTCAAAATTGGCTTGATGATGAAGCTTTGAATGATCGTTATGACGATGACCAGGATAAATAGAAGAAAATCAAATAATTTTAATAAATAACTATACATACTTAACTATATTTTTCTAAAAATTATTTTTTTCTATTGACCTAATTAACATCAGTTCCGAAATAATATAAATACAAATGTTTGTTGTAAACAGTTCATTGCTTCGAAAAAAAATTAATTCCCCAAATATATGTAGTGGACAAACTTTTGGCCTTAAACAAATGATTCTTAATTATTATCTTGATTATAAGATTAATCTTCTTTGAATGAAAATACAAAGTTGTTGAATCAAAGGTGGTATTTTGCTCTAAAACGCATACATAAAGCTCTCGCCCTCATACTAACAGCTGAATATTTTTACGCGTGGAGGTATGTTTGATTTTTGCAATTGTCCGGCTAATGAAATATAATTTTGTAATATATGTCTGAATAAGAAATACAAAAATCAAGCATTTAAAATTATGTGAAGTTTATTAATTTTTCTCTGCGCTTTGAAGCGTTTGTCAGAAGTTGTGGTCAGCGGAGATTATGTGGCGATACTGGATACTACATTAGAGATTTTACACGAGTTTAAAAAGCATATATAAAAATCAGCAATGCAAATTTAAATAATCTAACTCTTATATTTACTCACCTTTCTCATCTGATACCTGTACATTTGTCAAAGACTCGACTCTGTAAGTGCGCAAGCGTTTTAAGTACAGGAAACACTACGTACAACGTAAAGTTTCATATATTTAAAAATAGGTTGTGACTAATAGCTCTCAAATGTTACTCTAAAACTGCTTTCTCCCGTAACTCGCAATTACACATAAACATGAAAGAAATTTGTCTGTATTACATTTATTGCGTTTTCGTATTTTGTTTTTGAAATATCAAACATAAATGTGTGAATCAGACTAACAGAAACAGAAACACACTTGCTGTGAAATACCTCTATATTTATAAAGGCGAGCAAGTTCCTATTTACCTTTTTTCATTTAATTACTTTACTTCCAAATGTCCATCAATACTTCCCATCATTTGTTAACAAATAATCCAGACAAATAAATTCTTCTATTTATTCGAGTCTTTTTTTCGTACATATATATTGGATTCTTTAAGCAGTATGAGTTTAGTCATGCTTATGTTTAATTATATACATATACACTTCTTTTGATATAATTCTTAATTTTAATTACCATCTTCTAATACTTCTACTCACACTCCAACGATAGAAGGATTACTTATAGAACGGTATGCAGAAAGCTTGTTACGGGCAATTAGCCCAGTTTTAGTTATACCTTTTTAAATCATTTATACAACTCTCCACAGATAGGCTGTCACTATGCGGGAACGTGTCTATCTACATCTTTGTGTCATGTGATTGCTATTATAATTAAGTACAGGTTTATGTAAAATGTTCGTTATGATAATTTATTTAATTGTCTAATTAATCATACTTTAACCCTATATTACTCGCATGAGGTCAAAGCATTTTTGCGACTTAAAAAAAATACTCTCAGAGGTTTGAATTTCTTGGTATCCTCTATAGCTTCCTAACGTGTGTCAAAATTTACATTTTAGTTACAATTGCAAAACTGGAGTATAAGGATGAATCGTTGCAGTCTTGTCTAATGACCCATGTGAGTAAGCACGAAACTTTTTTTCAACAACGTGACATAAAATTTTCATGTCATTTTATTGTGTATTTGTAAATAAATTTCTAGAATTTTCAGTTCATCGTATAAATTAAAGTTTAAAATATATTTTGTTCTAGAGAATATATATTCAAAATTTTATATTTTATGTTTTTTTTCTAGTATTGGTTATGAACAGAAAATATGACCTTATTATACAGTGGTTGAGGGAGAGTTCTAATAAAGAAAAACAAGTTGGAGATTCAAAATCTGATTCCGAAGCAGATGAGGTAATCTAAATTGTTTAAGGGAGTCTAAGCGAAATTAATTACTTTTCAGAATATTCAAACGAAAGGCCCGGTGAAGGTATCGGTGGAAAGATGTTGGAAAGATGGAAAGATTTCACGACAAAAAAAAAGGCCATTTGGCATCCGAAATGGACGTAGATTTCTCATCCGAATTTCAGTGAATATCAAAAGTTGAAATAGTTATTTACTTACATTTAAAACTTACATTTTTTGTTAGCCCAATTTCTAATTTATCTTAAATATGTCACTTTAAGGTTTTATTAAAACATACAAGCTTAAGTAAACGTTAAATAAAAATAAAATGAAAAAATTAATTGAAAGCTTATTTCATCAGCTATTTCGTGCTTTTTACAGAAACGAGTTAAATCTCATCGTTCAAAGTTATTTCGTGAAAAAACCATTGAAATGTCGCTTTTAGTATTTCCGAAATTTTCTATGGTCACCGTTTTGAAAATAATTATTCGAATCAGCTTATCTTCGAATTTGTTCAAGGTAATTGTCTATAGAATAAGTGTTACTTGGGAATTGCGGCCGCTATCGTCATGAAAAGTCGCGTAATATTCCATATATATATATATATATATATATATATATATATATATATATATATATATATGAACCAATGCTATTTTCTAAACTACTTCCTTGGCCACAGAGAACATAATATGACAAAATTTCTGCAAAGTTCCGCCATAAGACCAAAGACAAAAGTTAAACTTCTAAATAAATCTACTAAAGACTTAATTTAACTAAAAGATGATTTGAAATAAATACGCGAGTTTTGCTATATATTGCAAGCAAAGTTTCAAGCAGTTTTTTAGTCTATCTAAATAATACTTCACGTTGTTTATTTAAATTTATTATAGAACTAATAAATAACCACCAAACCAAAATCATTTAATTTATTCATTTATCTCATGAATTATATAAAAAAAACATCCGTACATCTTGGGGTCTCTCAAAACCCCATGCAAGTAATACATTGACTTTCTTCGTGCAAGTAACTAAGGATTAATCAAACTTTGTATCTGGTAAAGACTACTTTAATTTAATAGTTATTGTAACGAACTAACAATAACTGTTAAATTAGTCGTGTTGATAACTGTCTTTCGTGTCGACCAATATTACCATTAATAGCTTATATTGACGACTTCGAAAATAAAAAACAAGAAAACTTCAAAACTGCATATCACGTCGGTTCGCATGAAATAATAAAATCTCTACATTAATTTATTTACTATATGCTAGCTATCAATTTTACACATTTTATGTTTTCATTACTGTGCAACGTAAAAAAAAGTAGTACTGCAAAAGTACAAATAAAACTAATATGATTACATAACTATTTTTATTGAAAGCAACTTCATAAAAGTAAACACAATAATAATATAAGAAACGATCACTTTGAGATATGATTTTAGGAAATTAACATCTATGGGCATAACTTGACAAAGAGCAAATCGAGCAGTCTGTGTCTTGGTTGCAAATAAAAAACTGTTGATGGCGTTTCTTGATCGCTTCTCTGTAATGTAAAGATGAAAATCTTATAATGATGGATTTATATGAAATACATAAATTTAAGTAGATTAATAAATTTATTCGTGATGATTTTTGCAGCTTGGCGTGTAAATATCCCATATCGAATTTGTTTCTGAATAAAATGAAATGATGTTTTCGTTCATGAATTTATATGAACAAATGCTATTCTCATTGAAATTCAAATAATGTATTTTTTATTTAATTAAATTTATACCTACAATAAATAGACATTAAAGCAAAGATACAAAAATAAATGGAATATTAACATTTATTATAAGAATGAGATATAATAACAAAATTATGCTAAATTAATCAAGATTGGGCCAAGGCTATCTTGTACGATCCCATATCACAGCGTTCCCGACCTCCCACTAGATGGACAGGACTTAGTACAATATCGTAGGCTACCGTTAGTTACAAATAGTACAAGTCTATACGTCGCAGAAATCTAGACTGAGAATGTGTCTTTAGAAAAGGAACTACACCCTGCAACAAATTTACCATAAACAATTATGGCCTACGGAGCATAATGCGAAACCAAAACTTTTAAATTTGATTGATTATAATCAGTACTATGTAAATATAAATATGCCAAAATGATTTCTTCCAATCGGTTTCCCCTAAGTCGAATCTACGACAAAAACGAACAAACACAGATTTGTTATGGTTTACTAATTTCTATATCTTACCATGCATTTCAATTTGAATAGCCTGGAATTAATCATACATATCTCGTTCAAACAAGAAGAGGCCAATACGCACGGCAACATTATAAGCACCACCGAATTCACCAACTTTAGCATGAGTAAGGAGAATGAAGCGCGCGAAGCCTGTAGTGAAATAAATAATATTAATTAAATTATAAGACTTGCTGTTAGTGCCGTTAAATAAGTGTTTTCCTCGGAATTCCTTCAGAACAGCTCTGATTTCAGAGAGAAAGAGAACAGATTTCATTTTATTAATTTTAATTTTACATTATTTATTAATCAGAAACTTTATAAAGTGGGGACATGTTGTCGTTATGTTGTTATGTTGACAATTATGACATAATTATAAGCAACATAATGTTGTTAATAATTATGTCCACTCTTCAAATAGTTTCTGATTTAAAAGACTACAAAATCGAAGCTGTTTTTGAGGACTTTTGAAATTGACTGTTTTACGTTTTCATTGACGCAATGGCAGGAATAGAAAGTCGGAGGGATTAGAAGTAGGAAGGATATTGACATTTTGGGGCGAGAGGAATAGGGTGGAAGGATATTTTCATCAGAAAGGACTAAAGAATAGGACAGACAACAGCTCGATGACTCCGAGTCAGCACGCCACCATGCTCTTGCACAAATCCGGGCAACTATTGTTCAGTTCATATCTTCAATGAGCCTCTAACCACCTCTGGAGACTTATTAAGGAAATCTAGATTTTTTCCAAGAATTTGGTCGATTTTACAACATTTGATGCAGTTTATTAAGCAGAAAAAATATATCCCAGTATCATACCTCAATCCAACAAAAATTTGACAAGTTCTTTAAAAAAAACACGTTTTTGAGAATTTTTCTTAATTTTCTTAAATTTAACCTCTCACGAACGGACCACCCGATCGAAATGCAGTTGACGACATTCGTAAATAAGTATATAAAGTAAAAGTTTTAAGAATTTGAATTAATTCCAGTGGACAGACTTTAAGAAATCACAAAAATTAAGTTTTGAAAAAAAGATTTTTTTAATAATTTCTAAATTACTATACCAATCTAAACCTAAATATATTCAGATCTTTTCCTTTAAAAGTATCATCAATTAATGAGTTGTATAAAAAATCGCTTGATTTTTACAAGAAATGTCGTTGCATAAAATTTCATAAGTAATTGTTATTTTTACAATACTTCTTAAACTATTTTACCGATAACTTTCAATATCTAAACATCTTTTCTCCTTAAAAAACAACGTTGATCTTTATAAATTGTATCTAAATCAGTTGCTTCATTAGAGAAATACGGTTAAAGAAAAATTCGAAAAAAAAGCTTTTTAAAAATAATTGTGAAATCCTTTGATGGATTAATACTTGATATTTGGTCAATTATTTTTTCTGAAAAACTACACATAATGCCATATACCAGATAAATATGGAACAATTAATTCGAAAGATATTGTAGTAGAAATATAAGAATAGCGTTTTATTTATATTAGAGTTTCGAATACTCGAAAAGTTCGAAATTTATCAGAACTATATCTTTTTATTTTCTAATATTCTTAACTATATCTTTTTATTTTCTATATTTCTTTTTACGTTGTTATAAATTTCTCTCGAAATTAGGAAATCAGAGAACTCAAAAAAGCACTACTACAATTTACTCAACGGTCTTTCGTATTTTTGAGGTCCAAAACCTCAAAAATTTATAGACAACTTTATTTTTGAAATCAAAGTAATAAAAAGCACATCAATAAATATCGCAGCGGGAAGTTTTGAGAATGGTTAACAGGATCGACAGTTTTTATAGTTTTCTACGTAATATTTGGCAAGTTTATAGAAATTTATTATTTTATTTTTAAAAAAGAAAAGTAGAACAAACAATCTCTATTTTGTTTTAAAAAATTTAGTTATACAATAAAATACGTCAGGTCTCAAAGCATGCATTTGACTTATCTATTTATTCGAAAAATAAGCAAATATTTTATGACTAATCACCTTCTCTTGAATAGCATGGAAGTAAAATATACCCCAACATGATATTAGAATTTTTATCGACGCACAGATTAAATTCATTGTGAACTGAAACAAAAAAAAATCATGAGGTTCCTAAGGGAACTTTGTAATAATATTTCTTGGTCAGAAACACTAGATTGCACATGAGACAATATAGAAAAAAACGTATCGATGATATGGGACAAATATACTTCTTACATGTTGTCAGTCTACTTTCATTTATTCTTTCCAGATGGACGCTTGCCTGCAACATGCATTAACATGCAGCATGCAACCCACCGCTGACCCTCTGCTTCGCTAACTCAATTCCGCTAACTCAAAGTTAGCGGAATTAGATAATTATAAAAAATAAATAACACTTGCTTAGGTGTTCGATATCTGTCAATCCTCTGGAATCAATATTCAATCATTTGGATAGAGATTCGTAGTGGAGAGGCAGATTGGAGGGCCAGCGGTGGGTTGCATGCTGCATGTTAATGCATGTTGCAGGCAAGCGTCTACTATGGATTTCCGCGAATTAACACCTCACACAATACAATCTTTCCAGATGGTCAAATCTCCTTTTTCTACTCTCGTAATTACATATTCTTTCACATCACACAGCTCTCTGACATCATTCTTCTTACATCTATTTTTCTAATACCGTCCATACATATTGTGCAGAGATTGAGTATCCACCGCTTGGATTTTATTTTCACTTTTTTATTGCTATACCCAAATTTTACTACCGTACATAAGCTTTGGGATCAAGACCCCCATCATAATGGGAATTGATCCCAATGTGTTGGGATTATGATCACAGTGCGTGTAGTTAGCCATAGCTAGATAAAAATAAGGTGGTATATAAAAATAAAGTGAAAAAGTCGAATGAGTGAGAGTTCGTATACTCGGGTAGTCTGTTTACAAATAACGGTAAACATGATAGATATATTGAAAGGAAAGTGAATGCGGTATATAAAGTAAATGGGGACCGGTTTGCTACTATAAGTGTAATAAAAGTGAATGCTAGAATGCTATTTTGAATGCAATAAAAACAAAAATAAAACTGTCTCACAATAATCATCTTTGGCTATACATATTGGATTACTGATCCCAACGTTCGATCATAACGCACGGTAGTGAAAATTGGGCATAGTAGAAGAAAAATGAAAGTAGAATCAGTGCAATAGAGATGCAGTCTCTGCGTAGTACGTGTGGAGTGTCTTCGAAAAATAGATGTAGGACCGATTATATCAGAGAGCGTTAGGGTTCGAAATAAAATATAGTGACTAGAGTATAAAAAGTAACGTTGCGATAGTTCGGTCATCTGGAAAGAATAAAGTATATGAACAAAACAAATCTACAGAGCGAATGTGTAGAGCGTATGATCGACAGGGGTTGTTTTAAAAGATTCTATGCTGACCAAATTGGTAGCATATTTAAAAAAAATCAATTTTTAAATACCCAAAATTTTCGCCTTGGATAAAAATATTGATGGATGATGACATCCATCAATATTTTATTCCATCCATATCTATTTTACTTCTATGAAGAAGTAAAATAGATATGCAAAGATAGTGCTATATGGGAATCTGTAGTCGCGACCTACCTTTCTGGGAAACAGGTATGAGTTTATAATAAAAAATGAAAACAATTGTTTTTTAAAATATTTACGTTTACACAAAATAATGTGATTAATACATTTATTGACTTTATCGAGACTACATCATTTCCATGTAGAAGTCCCCAGAAAAAGCTGACAAACAACTGTGTTGGATAAAAACAAAAGTGACGTGATTACGTTACTTTTTATTTAAAACAAATGCTGGTTTGAAACTTACCAATATACTTCGTTGGGTGTCAACGAACCCCATAAATGAAATAATATCTTTATACGCTTTATTGAGTACAGACACCGCAGGAGTCATCAAAACGTATCTATCGTCATAACTTAAATATTTAAAAATGTTTTCCAAGTTTTCTCTTAATTTTGCGAATAATTGCTTGATTTCGCAATACACGAAAATTCTCCAGAATATTTCTGCATCAACGGATATATGAAACACAAAATCACAAAACTGCGTAACCGTAGGCATTTTCGACACAATGAGGTATGAAATGTAAGTCATGGACTGAATTAAAAATGCCGAAATCAACGCTATATTCTTCTTTCGAGTAAACTTCTCACAATCGCGTTCTGATACTCTAAGACGGCTGTAAACTCCGCTGATCATGTTAAAAAATAACAAGTTGTCATTATTTGTCCTCCGTAGAGAGCAGGCGATCAGGAAGAGATATTCTAGGATAGAAATTATGGTCCACACCAAAATGCTGAGAGTTTTTTCTGTAAGAAACTCATTCAAATAAATATAACTCGTTACCAACGAGACGACGCAAACAGTAACCTTCAAGAATATTTTTTTTTTCTTCGTGTAATTGCTCACACATCCCCTTTCGTCGCCGCATATCAGTTTCAAAAGAAGCACATATTTGAAATTTCGTTTCACAAAACGAACAGCTGCTTCATTTTCGTTAAGTATTGGAGCGACGTTTATTCTTAGCGGACGAGCCATCTTATAACTAAATGGCGTCCTTACTTCGATTACCTTTAAACCATTGTTAGAATAAAACGTACGTCAACGCGTCATATGATTGTACGACCACCATTCCAAAAGCTTCTACAATTTATTAATCATTCATTTTTTATTATTCGATTACGGTAAAACATAAAAAGAAAGCGTCTTTAAGGTTTCGTACCCGAAAGAAAAAGAACCCTTATGGTTTTGTGTTGTCTATCTATCCGTATGTCGTATCTTAACACGGTAATCGTTTTTTCATCCATTTTGATCCAATTTTACTAGCAATTCTATTATATTAACTATAATAGAATAATGTGAAAATATTACGAAATAACTTTGGGCATACATTCAAATGTATATTAATTGGTTTTAAATAAGATATACTCTGAAGTTGTGCATTTTTAGCGTATTATAGGTACTTAAACCTTTAACTTTTTGTCCGTCTCACTAACGTTTGAATATTTTGCTTGAAACTGCTTAAAAATCTCATTGATAGAGCTTTAAAAACACGTTTACAAAAAATATTTTCAACAAAATCTGTTCACAAGTTTTTCATGTATCTACCAGTTTCTTTTGATACACATGTGGATCTTATTAAAAAAAGTATCTAATATTTAAAAAACATATTAATGCTAATGTTATTAAAGATTAAATTGTAATTTTGATACAACTCGCGGGGTAGCACTCGTACTTATTCAAGGTTTTAGCATTTAATTTAAGTTTAAAGTCAATAACTCAGACTTTAATTCTTCCAGCTCGTTCTTTATGACATCCTAAGTCGTTTTCATAACATTATTGGTATTTTTCATTTTATTATTTACGTGCTTGTCTATAGCCGCGATCCACACCCGATTAGAAATTTTTTGAGTAATTTTTTTGAATATTTAGCAAAGCTTACTGTTATAAAAAGTTCTTTCGTCACAAAGCTCATACATTCTTATTCTACTTTTATGAATTCGCATTGTGACCCAATTGCTAAATGATAATGATTCATTTATTTTAATTTATTATGCTTTAAATACTATCATATTAAGTTTTGATCACGTGGACCATTGAATTATATAGTTTATTGAAATCATCACAACATTGAAGTTCCGGGATTTTTGTATGATATTTTTTCTAAATTTTAATAGGATTTTTTCGTCCAACGTTACACAAATTACGTTTTTTTAGTATTTCACTAAGCGGTATTTTAAATAACACAAATTGACTACTGTAATTTAATTTTAAATAATTAATAATAATTTTCTCTTATAGTCCAATATTTGTCTAGATGTTATCGATACAATTTTGATAAGTAAAAAAGATTCTCGTTGGAACTAAAAAAAGATTAGACAGATTGTGGACACCAAAAAATTCCAAAATCGTACTGTTTACATATTACCCTTCTTTGCGTCGCGCAGTAGGGTAAAAATAGGTAAATGATGATACAACATTTTAAGTAACTATTTGTGGTGAACAATGTTGTCGTAAGTTGTCCCACCTTAATTTTTTTCGTCGTCTTTAAATCATAACTTTACAAAATAATTAAATTTCCATATTACTAGCTTTACTAGAAAGGCCTTGACTGTCCATCCCAATATCGTTCTCGCTTTCAATTCTAGTTTCAGTCCTGTTCTTGATTTTGATCCCGGTCACGTGGTTGTTTAAAATACCAATCCGCCATTCAGTTGCAACCTTCGTCCCATTTTCAATTTTGGTCCGGGTCTCAGCAATTCGTCGCACGAAAATGGGAACTATGGCGATACCGTTTACAGATTTGTACGAATCCAGGACAAATGCCGCTATATAAATAAAATATAGGTTGTGTTACTTTGGAATAATGTTACTTTCAATGTGTATAAGAATTTTTATATATTATACAACCCCATTACCCCCCACCGAGAAGAAATTTATTGCCTATATTTAATTTTTTTTAGACCAATTCAAATATTCTCTGCTACATTTAATGCGATTCAAGTATCGTTTAATGAGGCATATTTTGTTCGTAGGCAAAAATTTCAAAATTAGGAAGTATATAATTCCTTATTCAGATAAAGTAAATTGGTTCAAGCCTAATAATTTTACTAGATACAAATCAATGTACAGAAATCGATTATTGTTTGTAGAATTCGTATATTTCGTTATAATGACAATTAACTTTTGTTTTCATTCCAGTTCCGTACAGAGTTTTTGATGTCAGTTCATTTAAAAAAAAATATATATATATATTACCGTTGTCTTTTTCTTCTTTTTTTTATTGATTCCCTTTTATAAAACTCAATGAACTCATAAAGCTTAGTTTTTAGAATCCCGAAATCACTCAATAAAAGAAGCCGCCCTTCAGCTAAGTTTTAGAATGATTAGGACAAGAGTTCAGATACTTTGAGTAGTACAATAAAAACAAATTTCGTGATGTACTGTTATATTATGAAAAATGTACATTTATGCGAATGCAGATTTTAATGACTCAAAATACTTTAACTGTTAATAACTTAATGAAATTAAATATTATTATAATATATGATATTAGAGTTCCGATATATGTTTTCATAAGACTGTTGTCGAGACGTAACACATTAAAAAGATAAAATCTAGCTGGTTGTTGTTCCACCAGTAGCAAAAATCTTCTAATTACGGTCCTTATAGATTTTTCTGAAAATAATAAGATTAAAATAAGTTTGTAACGTACTTGCTCTTACATTAATAGAGACAAAGGAAGGAGAGATTGCAAGTTCACGTACATTTCCCAGAATGGTGGGCAGAGACTAGAGATTTCCACATAGTACGATCTTTGTATATATCTCACGTTGCTTCACTGACATCCAACAATCTTTTCATCCAGACTTTTCAAATTTGAGTGCTTAAAATTTGACCCTTTTCTATTATACCACCAATTTGGTTTGTAAATGATTTTCTAGGATGACGCTTACCGTCCTTTCCTTTACATATATTTACTCTATAATTTTGTTTTGACAGTCTACTTTCATTCATCCTCTCAAGATGGCCAAACTAATACAACAAGACTTTTTCTATTTTAATTACTATCTTTAAAAACTATTGTTTTTATAAAGACACTTCATACATTATACACAGAGATCGTATCTTTACTAGATTGATACTACTTTTATTATTCTTCTGCTCTCTCCAACTTTTGCTCTACTCAACCAAACGCGCTTGTAGTGATACAGTTTTACTATTTGTAATACCGAGCAAGGTCCCATTCGCTTTATGTTCCGCATTTACGCCCCTTTCAATATCTCTATCATACAAATACTTTTCGGTTGGGCTTTCGCTTTTTTCTAACATCATCACCTCAGTTGTAGAGTATAAGCGAGCAGCCACAAGCCACAGTTAAGTTAACATTCATGAACAATATAAAGAAAAATAAATTAAAAAAAATAGCAATTAAATTTCTTAGTCACCTTTTATTTTACATCTCAATCTGTATAAACAATTCGTGATGGATTCAAGTTCGATCCCACAGGCGTCCGCGAACAGCCACGACGACACCATCAGCGCCATAGAGCCTATTAAGTTGACAGTTAAAAGAAAATGTTGCGCAACCAATATCTGTAAAGAAAATTTTATCATTTTCAAATAGATAACGAACAATATTGTTAAGATGGGCACCATTTTGAGACAAACTAAGTTTATATGCATGAGTATTAAATCTATGAAGTTTCTTCTCATTAAACAAAAGTTAGCAAAAATCATAGAATATGCGATGATATTAAGGTATAGAAAATATTTTACTTAATTAAAATACATTAAACTGTTGTATTCTTAAACAAATTAATAAATGTAGTAATGAATTGTCACTATAATAAAGTTTTTATCAAACGAAATACGAATACATTTATTTATTCCCTTTCAATAATAGATTTATAAACAAATTCTATTTACACGGTTTCATAATCTGTTCGAAAGATTAAATTTACCCATACAACAAGAGTTTGTAAAGAAAACTATAATAAAAGATAGAGGGATCAGTTTGTATTAAAGAAAATACCTAATATGTGATTAGAATAATGACAAAAATGTAATGATGATAATTAGACAAATAGATTAAATAAGAAACTTAATTCATTTGTTTAATTGTCAGAATGGATACGATCGTGTCTCTTTCAGTTAAAACACTTAATTTTCTTTTTACTTTCTTTAGTTATAGCTAAATAAAATTAAAATGAAATTGGATAAAAGTCTTAGCTACGTTAACAATGTGGTCTTATTAGGATACCTCGAACACAGAAATGAGCAATGAGCAGTGTGCACCACCATTGCCACCATTTCATTCCTTATTGTAGCTAATGCTTTGATGGTCAAAAAGTTATAAGAAATATGATCAATTAATTCTAAAAATATGTTAAGTCCTATATTTCTCAGAAACTATTGATGCGATGATTGTAGTTCCTTTGACCAATACGGTCTAAAAAGTAATAATGCCTATTTGCTCAAAAACACAGTATCGTATTCATGTCGTGTGTTAGAAACAGTTGCGATTACACTATTACATATTGTTGCAATTACCTCAATGTTGTTGAAGTGAAAATATAACAATGCCCAAATTGATATCAGAATTCTTATCGAGGCACACGACGCATTTAAAGTTAACTGAAAAAAAAAAAAATTTGTTACCGTATAGATATTTTATTCTTTATAGAGATAGGCTTCACATAATAATTTTGTCACTTAAATTCTAAAAGATACAAAAAAAAGTAACCCAAACACACAAACAGGGGTAATAATGAAAAGGAAAACATTGCTTCTCAACTGATTAAGGGTGGTAGGTACCTGATTGGTAGCCATGACTTACCATTAGATTATGTCTTGTATCAATGATGTCCATGAAAGACAAGATGTCTTTGTAGGTTTCTCGGAGACTAGATAAAAACCGTAGTAAGTCTGCTTCGTCGCCCGCATAATTTTTACGTTTGACAACATCTTGCAATTTGCCTCTTAACACAGAGAAGAATATCTTTATTTGGCGATACAGAACAAACCTCCAACACATCTCGGTGTCAATAGACAAATGCAGAATTGTTCCGAATATCATATAATGTGCATCGATATTAGAAACGGCCAGATAAGCAATATAAGTGACGAACTGAATGAACGCGGCCGAAGACAAAAAAAGTATCTTTTTGTCTAGACACTTTTTACGATCGTTGTTGTCTATTTCAAGAGTGTCATAGATAATGTCAATTTTCTTAAAGAACGTCTCATTCTCTCTCAAATTTCTCCTCAATGCACTTACATTGAGCCAAAGATATTCTAGAACGCAACTCAAATTCCATATGCATAGATGCAAAATTTTCTCCTCGAAGATTTCATACAAAAATGCGAATACCGTGAGGAGACACAGAGATAGACTTAAAGTTTTAATGAACGCGAATTTGTATTTTGAATATTTTTCAAAATATCCTCTATCATCACCGCTTACCAGCTTGAAGAATAATATAAAACGTAGCCTGTTTTTCGAAAGACAAGCAAACACTCTATTTTCAATTTTAGGGGCTACCATAATTTTTATAGGTATAACTTTGACCATTGTTACCATGTGTTCACGACTTCTATTCAGTTTGTACTGAATGACACAGAGAACAAGAAAATGATTATCATCGTTTTCATTACAATAAGTGTGCATTTGTTTTATCTAAGCATATATTGACTTTCTAGATACTAGACTACGCAATACAGTCCATTATCGTAATAGAGTATTTAGTATTAAATATTTAAGTTGAATCTGTTTGACTTTACATTTAAAATTATAAATAATGAATGATTATTATTGTAAGTGATGTTGAATGTATATAAGTGATGATGATATAAATAATAATTGAAAAAATGAAACCTTATGGAAATACAGTTGTCGTTAGTTTCTGGTATTCGGGTTGTAGCGTCACGTCATATATGTCGTTCTGCACTGTATATATACGTCCTTGTGTACATTTACAGACACACACACACACTCACGTACATGCATACACAACACACATACATATATAAATTATACATAATTATACTATTATTTATTCACACAAAAATATTATATTTATTACATGTTTTCTTTTTTTTATGACGCATTCTGTTCCAACAACCAAATGACAAATACAGAAAGGGTCTGACGGAAAACCAGCAGTGCAGCGCACCTCTGCAGTATTTTTCTGAGTTAAGTCCTGCTTGGCATCACAAGTTTATAGATGCATGTAGGTACAACTTTAGTAATAAATATAAAATTAAATTTAGTTATAAGTTTTAATGTACAATATAGAACTGTCGTCATTACAAGAAGATGTCAAATAAAGAATTTTGATGTCTATGCCTATGTTTAATAAATAACACTAGCCAGTGCACAATGGTATAATAGGCTACTGTAAAATCAATATAAGTAAACATAAATCCAAAACTTTCGGAAAAATCGATTAGGCATTAATATTGTCTATCTTTTTAGATGACTTAAAATAAGCAACGGATCGCAGCTATAGGACATCTTTAGAGGATCAAAGTTCGTGCTGAACGTATGAAGTTCATGAGCGAGCGTGAACTTTTACTACGTTTATGCTGGAAATTATGTAGAAAAGGAATTTAACAACAGTGGCTATGATATGTACCACATATTTATTATAAATTTTGATAGAAAATTACGATCTGTGGTCAAGGCGCAGGGATTATTTATTAAATTATATTATGAGTTATGGTGCAGAAAAAGTTTATGTACTAGTTTGATACCAGATTATAATTCTATTGTTACACTGCTATAACGCGAATACCGAACAAACAATAAAATAGCCTCATTAAAATAGAATTGTATACCCTTATAGTCATTCTTTTATGACAACAAATCGTCAAGTTTTGTCATTTGAAAAGATGGATATGAATATTTTTCTGTGTCGGTAAGTTAACAAAAGTAAACAAAAAGTAATTTGACGTCTTTTCCTTTTGTTTATAGTCATTTATTGTTTCTGAAATAAATAGATTTACAGACGCAATCGACAACAGTAAAATAAAGGGACTAAATATAGTATGAAATAACCCACGGTACTTGTGACAATTAAAACAGCGATGTTGGCCCAGTAATCAGTAATAGAAAGGATATCGCGTTCGAATCCCAACAATGCCAAGGAAATTTCCAATGAGTTCTAACACAAACACGTTTCAATCCTAAAGACTGTCAGGCGATAGTAGTTAGAAGACGTCAATCCATATAATCTCAATACCAGAAATAAAAATAAACTGAATTCACATGTTAGTCGATTAAGTAAAGTCTCAAATTCATTCAGAGGGCTCTGTGTGCGTCTATTCAATAAGGTTCCTGTAGATATACAAGATTTACCCCTACATAAATTTAAGAGTGTTATTAAACAATCACTCAGTAAAAAAGGGTGATATGCTATTTCTGAATATTTAGAAGACAAAAATCAATGGGCATAAGCGGCTCGACCTCTTACCGGGCTGTGTCATTCCTAATGATCCCGTATTTGTTTTGGTTATGTATGTGCAAATTAGAAAAGAGCTACCCTTAAGTTTCTTGCTCGTTCTTCTTGAGGGAGAACTGCCTTCCGAACGAGCAGTAAAGTGTAAATTCACAAAAAATGATGACGTATTTCAAGTGTTATTTTGTAACCTATGAAATAAAGATATTTTGAATTTGAATTTGAATTTGAATTTGATTTTGAATTTGAATTTGAATTTGAATTTGAATTTGAATTTGAATTTGAATTTGAATTTGAATTTGAATTTGAATTTGAATTTGAATTTGAATTTGAATTTGAATTTGAATTTGAATTTGAATTTGAATTTGAATTTGAATTTGAATTTGAATTTGAATTTGAATTTGAATTTGAATTTGAATTTGAATTTGAATTTGAATTTGAATTTGAATTTGAATTTGAATTTGAATTTGAATTTGAATTTGAATTTGAATTTGAATTTGAATTTGAATTTGAATTTGAATTTGAATTTGAATTTGAATTTGAATTTGAATTTGAATTTGAATTTGAATTTGAATTTGAATTTGAATTGAATTTGAATTTGAATTTGAATTTGAATTTGAATTGAATTTGAATTTGAATTTGAATTTGAATTTGAATTGAATTTGAATTTGAATTGAATTTGAATTTGAATTGAATTGAATTTGAATTTGAATTGAATTTGAATTTGAATTTGAATTTGAATTTGAATTTGAATTTGAATTTGAATTTGAATTTGAATTTGAATTTGAATTTGAATTTGAATTTGAATTTGAATTTGAATTTGAATTTGAATTTGAATTTGAATTTGAATTTGAATACTAGGCCCGTGTAAGCGGCTAAAGTCAAGGCCCTCAATTTCAAATAAAAAAAATGGATAACATGCCTCAGCAGCGGGACGATTACAACCCTACACAACAAATAAATCGAAATTCAGATTTCGTTTTTGAAGCTTTGACAGCAAATGATAGTTTTATAGCTTCATTGTTTGTTGACCAGTTTAAAATGTTTTCATCTTAGGTTTTAATTTATAATGGAAATCGAAGTAGGCTGTTCCATTTGTTTTCTAGATGTAAAAATCCATAAGCTACAATGGGGTTTTGAAGAGAGATTGGTATCGCGAATTTTTTAGTTCGGAACAAAAATTAAATTAATACTCAAATCAACCGATAAGTCAAAAGATGGGAGTAACGACTGTTTTATTTGACAAGGCTTTACGTTTATGTCACAATTATCTTGAAATGAACAAAATAGTAATAAATTTTATATTGGAGAATAATAATCCTCGTAGACTCGTTGATCTATTTTTGAGCAATTATAGATTAGTAGAAGATAAAAAAACATAATAGATTACCGGTTGTATTCGACATATTACCTTTTATTAAGAAAATGTCGGTTAATCGAGATATTCCCTTTTATTATGGAAAGGTCGGCTAGTGTTTGGTGGTTACATTAAACTCAAAGGTGGAAAATTGGCATTTTAGAAGCTAGAAACTGTGAATTCAGTAAAAGACCCTATTCCTCTTCTTCGACAGCTTAGTTTAGTATAAAAAATTGCTTGAAATCATGGAAAGTCTTATATCGGTCAGACTAAACAGAAACCTGTAGGTAGGTACTTTGAAACAACATAAAAACGATTGTAAATTTTTTAACATTTTGAAATGTAACGACGGGCCAGCATTTGGATACTGGACATATCCCAAAATTTGAACAAATTTGTATTTTATGTCGTGAACAGAATATTATCAAGAAGTATGTGAGTGAGATGGGCTTCTATAAAACTTAATAGAACTGTAAATATGCGTACAGCCCTTGAATGCCTGTCAAGGCTAAAATATAATTTCTAATGATATTTCTAAAAAACAAGGGACAATGTAACATTTTGATCTGTGATTGTTCTGTGGAAAAGATGTATTTTAAAATGTTGATAGTATTATAAAAAAATTTTTTCATCGACTTTTAATTTAGTTTTAGCTTTATTACACAGTGATTTGTAAATTGAGTAGAACAATGTAATAAAATTCAGCGATTTCTTTTCCACCGCAATATGTTGGTTAGTTGTTGGCGCAAATATGTGTTATTTGTTTAAAAAAATTAATTATCATTGCATTGATACATACATATAATGGATAATATTGAGGTACTTTAGCATATGCTAACGTCATTTCGAGAAATATTTTTTTTAATTGTATAATGTTTATTGTAATTATTTTACAATTGCTTGACAAAGTCATAATAAATGAGGGAACATCGCTCAACCATTTGCATTCAACTCAAGGATTCACAGCTTAAACGATCGGCCGTTCAACAATAGTTGAATTGTTTTGCTGTTGTCCATATTCTCGTGAACCTATTTTAAAAACAAATATATGTGTCAATTGTCGGCGAAGTGTTAACAAATTGCTTCAGTTATTTATTAAATCAATAACATTAATTTTAAATGTTACAGCCCATTAATGTTTTTACCATAGCCTCCAAGGTGAAGCTACGTTCTTACTTTGACCTCGCCGATCGATTTATTAATGAAAAGTGTACAGAACGCCATCGGAAGGTTACGAATGACAATGGCGATTATTGATTAAAAAAAAAAAGGGAGGGGAATAACGTGCAATAGTTGCTGTGGTATCCGAATGCTAGTTGGAAAACCTTTGCGTGACTCTAAATATACAAGTAAACTTTTTTCAAAATGCGGACATTATGTAGGTAACCTTTTTTGTCACGCTAAAAAGAAACTGTACTTAGATGTATTTTAATTGAGTCTTAAAAATTAAAAAAAATGTATAGTAAATTTTCCCTCAATTCTGTATGCTGAATTAGCGCATGTTACCACATACAGAAATATCACACAATAAAAATTTCTAGTTAGTCAGACACAATCAGAATAACTATTTGAAATTTAGTGTTTAATTTTATAAGATAAACTAAGAAAACGTCCTTATAAGGTATGATTGCGGTCATTCTCTATAAAAAAAAAAACAAAGATTTAGAATTTAAATTGGGGCACTCGGTAGTGCGCTAGTCAAATTAGAAGAAACAAACGGGAGCATCTTTTAAAAGTAGATTCCAATTCCTGGACGGACATACTGGTCCTTTGATATTTTAATACAAATAAATAGAATTGCTACGAGTTTTATAGCAACAAAGAGAATTTGTTATTGTAAAACTATGCCTAGTTTACTACACAAAATTCACCTTATACGTTCAACTTATCATAATCATCATCATATACTCACGCCTATTTCCCAGAGAGATATGCAATGATCGTATCATATAGAAATCTATAGTCTCTGTCTACCTTTCTCGTAAATAGGCGTGAGTAAACTTGTCATATTGGAAATAAATAATTAAATTACTTTAAAACTTTCTATTTAATTACAGGGAAAGCATTAGACTAAATTGATTGGGTGAAGTTATTAAATTCTTGTTCCTTTGATTAGAGAATATGGTTGTTGCTTTTTATGAAATAATTCGAAAAATAATTTAAAAATTCTCACCATTCACTAGAAATTCAATCGAAAACACTCATACTGGTTTTAGAGGCAATTAATCAGCACGCTTAATGACAAGAAAAAATTAAGTTTACGTTTGAGAAAATACAAAAATCCCATAGACGAGATATCACTTAACATTTTTTAAAAATACTACGGTGCTACGGCTCTTTATTATTATTACAGTAATTTAATTCCTTAATAAATTAGTTACTTTTATGTTTTAATTATTTTTTTTTCATTTCAATTTAATTTATTTAATTCCATTATAGATATAACTATATCTACATTGAAATATAAATTCAAACAGAAAAAATAAATAACGTTGTTTACTTATGTGTATTATGACAATCCTAAATATAAGTTAACTAACTTAATTAACGTATTATAACGTATTACTGTGATATAACATGCATATTATTTTTGATTTTAGATGTATTGATTATTACATTGATTTAGTGATTTTTATTATTTATTCAGTCATTTTTTTAAATTATATAGGAACCCTCAACGAGTACAAACTTCCTCCATTTTACTCCACATCTATACCGAGCGATCATCACCCAGTCTTTTCCTGCAGTTATATTTATTTCAACATACCACATTTCTAGTGGTTTGCCCTTTAATTTCTTGTGGAAAGGTTTACGAAGTAACTCTTTAAGTCCATTTTGTGTTTTTTATCCCTGTGATTTGGCCTGCCAAATCCTGTTTCAGTTTTTGGCAGAATGGTAAAGTATTTATGATGTTTATTTCTTTTATAATATCAGTGCATAGTATTTTTTTTTTAATTTTAAGTTTAGTCTGTTCTATGGATCTCAGGCCGGATTCAAATTTTCTTCTTGTATGAATGATAGATCTATGTTTGCATATGAGAGGTAAGATAGTAAGCACAAATCTAGGACTTTTTTTTCAATTTTAGAGTTAGTTCAGATTTTAAGAATTATTTGTAGCTTTATATTTCGCTCCAAGTCACGATTAACCTTGTGTTTAATTGGTTACTGTGTCTCGATTTCTTGAAAGATATATTTTTACCATGACATGTATTTTCGTACATATTCTAAAGTTTGCCTGTTAACAATAAAGGGTCTCTCCGATGGGCTGGTCGTAACTTTTTTTTATTTGAGTTTAATTTCAAATCAATTTTATGACTAATAGAGTTAATGACATTTATCATTTCTTTTAATTGTGTTACTGTTTTTGAAATTAACACTACATCATCAGCAAACCTCGAGTTTTTTTATATTTTCCGGTACAGTTATAAATATTGTCGGAATAGAGGGACGCTCTGTCTTATACCCCTACAAATGTTCATTTTTGAAATTTTCTCTCTAGTTTTCTCTACTAATGGTTTCATTGTAAATGTCTTTTAATGATTTCAATTGTCTTCTTCTTAAGCAAACCCCACACTGGTGGGCGACATCGATTCAAAAGCTTTAGTGTAATCCAAGAGTGAGCAGACAGAGCAGACGTCTTTGTTCGTCATACTTCTGCACAACTTGTTCTAAGACATGTATGTGACCTATGATCGAAAAACTTTTTCTAAAGCCGACTGATATTCATTGATAACTGTAACGATGCGTTGTTCTAAGCATGAGGAGAATAGATGGTAAAGGTTAGGTTGTAGGCTTATTGGACGATGCACATTCAAATTAAAAATATATTAATTTCCTAGGTTATAAAATGACATTTAAAACACATCATAATTTTTTGAGAATCGAGACTTTATCAGTCGTTCAGAAGGCAGTTTTTCCTCAAAAAGAACGAGAACTTAAGTTTAACTCTTTTTTTTCCTTATGCATACCCAAAACAAATACAAAATTATTGATGAACGAAACAGCTTCATAAGAAGTTGAGTCGCTTATTTCCATGGATATTTGTCTTCTAAATATTCCCAAATTGTACAATATCCTTTTTTAGGGATTGATTGTTTGTTGAGACTAAATCTTATTTAACCACTGAAACCCTATTGAACACCCGCACCTACAGCCCTATCGAAAAATTCTATGAATATCCGTAACATGTTCCCATAGCTAGATGCCATACGACAGCATAGTATGGAAAAAGCCAAAAAAAGTATTATAGCAATTTCTGTGTTTGATAATTTCGTGTTTTTTTACTGCATAGGCGGCAGAGCTAAGCCTTTTTGCCCATTTATTGACATGAGAACCTTATTAATCTGTTATTTAGAGTGATTCCCAGGAATACAGTAGCATTAACAAACTAATTCTTCGTTTCGGCGGCAAACTGCACAGCGGGCGTCCGCCGCTGCAGGGTGGCGGAATTTTAAGCGGGCGCATCGTGTTACCAATCATTGTGCTAGGGCTTGTACTTCGCACAGTAGACGTTTACGTTCTGAGCTATTTTTCTTAGAAACGGCTACTTCAATGACTATGGTTTCTTTGGCAAAGTTGTTCTAAAAAATATGGTGATTATGAATATTTGCGGAAAGGAGCGTGATGATTCCTTACAGGATGTAACTATTTCATAATACATTTCACGTCAGCTTATGTAAACAGCTATAACGACAATGTTATCTTATTAAGCTTGATGGTTAATCAAGTAACGATAATTTAACTACTTCACAGTCATTCAGTAACAAGTGTCAAAATCATTAAGAAGATTCAATCGCAACAAAGGATTCTGTCTAGATAATATTCCTCCTGTTTCGTTACAGCGTAATGCTTCTGAATTATCTGTTCTAAGCACTTTGATCTTTAATGAATCACGCTAACCTCTCCTCTTCCTCTTCCATCAACCCGATCACCCTCCATTAGATATATATTCCCTTCCAAACGGCCGGCAACGCACTGGTAACTACTCTAAGGTCTCGAGTGTCCATGGAGGGCAGTGATCATCTGCTCTCTAATGGTTCGCCTGCTAGTTTGTGTTGCGACTACGTATAAAAAAATATTATAATTTAAATAAAATAAATTTTGAAATGGATAATCTGTAGTGTGATTTGAAATCAAACCATAACAAAAGCAAAACGTATCTGATAAGAGTAGTTTCAATAATTCAATTAAGCAGCTGAGTGATTTTTTAAGCTTTTTCATAAGTATTTTTAAAATTAGCTATTTGAATTTTTTTTTAAGCAATTGAGGATACTTTTGAAGTCATGTGCTTTCCTTCTTCGAAAATAATGTCTAATAAGACGTCGATATCACTGGTCAACAAATTAAAAAAACAAATATTGGTGCCGAAATACCGTTGATGGTTTTGCATTAGGTATGCATTATTAACATTAAAAATATTTTTTATTATTTTTCTTAAGTGTAGTTTTCTATCTATCCTCTGTTTTGAGTGTTGGCTGCAATTAATACTTTTATGTGTTCGTTTTGCTATCTTATCAGTACATTTACATAAATAAATTTATTTTTATATAATTTGTTCATCGCGAAGAAGTTGTCTTAATGACCCAAATGTGTTTTGATATATTTATGGTTAATATACAGTTAAAAAATTCAGAAAATCCATAACAAAATTTATAAAATGTGCCTTTTTTCCTATTTCAAGTTGAAAATTGTTGATTAATTCAAGCCGTGGATACCCCAGATTGTTTGTAAAATGTACTATGAACATTTCATACAATGGGTCTGTGGTCAAAGAAGTCGTATGAGGTTCGGAGTGCCTATGCAATGGAAAGAACAAAAAAATCACTACGACGACTGTTCCTTCTGCTGTGTCAATTTGCGTGGCGTTAACTTTAAAAAAATGGTTTACCCAGACTTACAGAATCTGCTAGAAGACCCTAACCACATTCAGAGGAAGTACCTGTTCCAACATTTTGTTCTACCCGTGAACTATCATTTGAAGAAAACTTTAGTAATATGAAGAGCGGCAGTGATTTCGGAGGAACGGCGTCTATAAAACCAAAAACTTTTATCCAAGAAGAAGTAAATTATTTGATAAGGGATCTTGGTTTACCTAAAGAATCTGCAGAGATATTGGCATTTAAATTAAGAGAAAAAAATTTGATGGCATCAGGAACAATAGTGACGTTCTATCGTACAATAGAGCAAGGTTTTCTACCATTTTGTCATTCGGAAAATGATATTGTTTTTTGGTCAGACGTACAAAACCTTATTTTCAAAATAGGTCTTGCAGAATACCGGGCAAATGATTAGCATCTCTTTATAGACAGCTCTGAACGAAGCCTTAGGTGTGTCCTTTTACACAATGGTAAAAAGTATGGTTCAGTTCCCATAGCTCATTCAACCAATTTAAAGAAAGAATAACAAAATATTCCAATTATGCTGACAAAATGAAATATAACGAACACCAATGGAGTATTTGTGTAGACTTAAAAATGATTAACTTTTTATTAGAATAGCAAAGTGGATACATCAAATACCCATGTTTTTATTGTCTGTGGGACAGTCGTGTCAAGCATCAACACTGGGAAAAAGAGATTGGCCCGTCTGTGAGATGATGGAGGTGGGAAAGCAGAATATCATAAATGCATCTGTGGTTTCAAGATACAAAATTATATCGCCTCTCTTGCATATAAAGCTAGGCCTTATGAAGCAATTTCTTAAGGAGTTAGATAAACATGGGCAATGTTTTTCCTATATAATGAGAAAATTTCCTGGTTTAAGCACGGAAAAAAATAAAAGTGGGTATTTTTGATGGCCCACAAATGAGAATATTAATAAATGATACGGACTTCGTAAGTTTAATGAAGAATATGGAACGGCCTACGTGGATTTTACTGAAATTACAAAAAAAAATCTCGGAAATCACAAGTCAAATAACTACACTGAAATTGTAAACGACACGCTAGACAACTTTAAAAACTTACTATGTAATATGTCCATTAAAATGCACTACCTACACAGTCATCTTTATCAATTTCCAGAGAACCTTGGATTCTATAGCGATGAACAAGGGGAGTGGTTTCACCAGGACCTAAAAACTATAGAAGAAAGGTATCAAGGTCGATAGGATCAGCTAATGATGGCTGATTACTGTTGGGGGACACAACGTAATTGTTCCACTACACTCATTCACGAAAATCGTGATAAAGAAAGTTTTTAAGTCCATAATAATGTTATAAATGCTATTTTTTTTACGTAATTGTATTTTTATATGTACAAGTCAAAATTTAATAAACTACACGTAGGAATCCAAAATTTTTGCTGTTGTTGTAGTCAGTATAAAGTCCTAAATTAAAAAAAAATACAGCTATTCGGCACCTAAACTACTGTTGACCAGTTTATTTTAATATTAATGGTTTGTCAAATTTTTCCTGGCCTCTTATTATTGTGCTCGATGAATTAGTTAAGTAATACACTAAACTAAACTACACATATATGTGTTCACCGTAGATGTAATTTATGATTCTTCAACGTTGGTGTAATTTGGTAAATGCGACGTTGAAAATTCTGTTTTTCCAGTAATAACAAACGAGCACTCAGCGTAACCACATCATTCGATCGTGCAATCCTAACACATTAAAATTGCCTCTTTGAATGTATTACATTTTCACAATGTTTAGAAATAAACCAAATGTCATTTACGTCATTCCAAATGTGGCAAACAATTTTTTCGATCAGTCATCAAAGAATCGATTTAAACCAATATTAATATTGAAGTTTATTTTCTGTGACGACAGAGGATATTTAAATCGTTGTACGAAACGGAAGACCTACATACTTAACACTATATACATAGTGTTGTCCGTAGCCGTTGTCGTTACTTTTGTAAAGGAAGTGATAGCATTCAGCGACTTACGCAAGTGTTTGTGGAACGTCACGTGCGTTTCAGAATACCTGTTCTTGGTCATTCGAGGCTTGAGGAGGGACGAGAACGAGAAAAACACGTTGTTTACAAAAATCGATGAAATCAACGAACATCTTTGCGTTGTCGAGCACGATCTCAGAAAAGATGCAAGGGCAAGGAACCGCACCGTGTTCGTCGCTTACGTGGTTCTGTTTGCGATTTATGCATTGCATCACGTTGTGGCAAACATAAACTTCGATGTTGCTGTGTTCGGTAGCGTGTTGCATTGTGCTCTCCTGTCGGAACATGCATGGAGATTTTCAATTTATCATCAAATAAACAGCTTTTACAAAAAATTAAATATTACGTTGGAATCTACAAATCGAAATTTCGCTTTTGCACGACGCGAAAATGACATCACGACGATATCTACACTTAGGTCTGCTTACGACCGTATACTTGATTTTATGAACGTGATCGGTTATCAAAAGAATTCGTCGGTGAGAGCGATGGCTGATTTAGTACTTATATAAATCTTTAAAGATACTTTACATATCTCTTAATTTTCTGACTTTAATGCATATATACACATTTTAGTTTTTAATTATCTTTTCGAAATAATTTCTTTGCGTACCATAATATTTGCATTATATAAACGATTGCAAACATTTATGAGGAAATAAACTTTGGTGACAATATTTTTCAGCTGATCGTAAGCGGTTTTGCAGTATTCATAAGAATAATGCTGTGTATTTGAGCTGTCAATTACTATTTCTTAAATTGTTCTTTGGTAAGGATTTCATTCGGTTGACATAAGTAGTATTTTTTGTTGTCATATAAGCGTCAAGAGATATTGTTTACAGATGTGCAACGTTAAATTCTCGCTGCTCGCCACGTACACGGCGCTGTCGACTTTGTTCATGTTGTCTCCGTGCGCACTCGCCGAACGCTGCAGCGACGAAATCGTATTAATAATATACAACCTTAAAAAATTGAAATCTCTAACTAGAGGTGAGGATTTTGTATGAACTGTGTAAGCGTAAATTTATTGCACTTTGTTTCCATTCAATGTATTTTAATGGGTTCTCATGAAATGAACATATGTAATGAATTTCAGAAAAGAAAACAAGAAAAGCTATAAGAAATTTCCTGCTTCTAATTGAACAGCGCCCGATCAGATTTTCCCTTTGCAAGCTCTTGCCGCTAGACACTGGCCTACTGAAAGGGTACACGGGCCTGTTAGTGTCGTACACTATCATTTTTTACAGTTTCTTGGGTTTGATCAAATACGCTAATATTGAGTTTTAATCACGATCAATACTGTTTTATTGCACAATAACTTGGATTCTTATATAATGCACAATGCTTTCAAAGCGCATTTGATACTTGTTGAAAGCCTTAAGTAATAAAACTTATAACGATTGTTATATAAATGAAATGGCACTTGTTAAAAGTTTTAAATTATACTATTATGCTTGTTATATAAGTAAAATGTTTGTGGTTTAATAAGGATGATTTAAAAAGTTTTAAATATCATATTATATTCATGAGTATTAGCGTCAGAAAGTAAGTAATAAGAGGGTGTACATTATTTATTTATGCGAAACGTTTGAAATAACTCATTTGGTACAAAAAAAAATGTAAAAATTCTCTGAGTTAAAAACTTAAATAGGTAACATAGAAAAGGTTAAAATTCCTAAAGAAATAAATATTTTAAAAAGCTTGAATACAACATTTCTCATTCTTTTATTTATTCATCGTTAAAGTTACTCAATAATTTCTATAATTTATAATATAATATAAAAATACACAGAAAAGAGCTAATTACTCAATTACTTAAAGAATAATACAACATGAATAAAATAATAATATAATTTATGTCGCACACAAAACTATAATATGCTATTTCAAAAACTTATTATTGAACAGTTAATTTTAAATCAGCATCCCTATCCAAATTAAAGTTAGGAAATCTTAATTTTTTTAGGGTGGATACAGACATGCTACTAAACCTCGTTCATCCCGATATTGCATTTAAATAGAATATATTTTAGACAGCAGACAATTGGATCTGTGATTTTAAAAATATCTTAGGACATTGTTAAAACAGAAAATAATCTTAAAATTACTTCCTCTCATTAGCAAAGTCGATGACGTGCCTCGTTGTAGTAATCGTGATGAATTAATAATTAATATTGTGCTTATCTTTTGTTATTTATTTATTTTTAATTAAGTCATTTTTCTTTCACTGTATTGAGTTTCGTAATATAAAGTATAATGGGCTATGAATATTGTCACTTATTCCGGTACTTATCCTTTATGTCACCACAAACACAAGAACGAGAAAAATACAGGGAACAACTTCATAATTATGTCAAATGATAACAAGGCCATTAAAATAATGTGGTAGAGCCATGCTGCGGCCAATTTAGCTTTAGAGTACAAAAATGGGCCGACTTCACTGATGAGTACCACACTCTTACAGAATACAGAAGTGCACTAGGAGCTTCCATTGTTGTTTTTAGTCCTGTGAGTGTAAGTTCTGATTATCACTTCCCCGTTCATCACGTATCTAATTCCGCTATTCCTTTCTAAAAGTTTTAGTCGCCCATTCCCTGTTCCACCGATGTCCTGTTTGTTTCTAAAAGACTGGCAATGACTGGTGATCCCTCTCTGGTTGCGGCGTCCACGGTCGACGGTGATCACCTGCTTTCTGTTGGATCGCATGTTCGTTACCTCCTTGAAATACCATTGTATAAAAAACCAAATAGTGAAAGCGTATAAATTAGTACAATACTGGGATAATACAATCAAGTGATGATTGAAACGAGCATTCTTGGAAGAAAAACCTGTCCCGAAACAATCGCGGCACTGGGCCGGTATTCCATGATTGTTATTACGCGTAGCAGCGCCCTACATGATGTGTCGCCTCGAGACGCTAAGTCGTACGAGACACTTAATCGATCGATAACAAACGATCCTTCATCGTGCGTAAACGAGCGTATGTGGTAACAAAGTCAGATGCACGACATCCATCTTTATACGTCGACTAACTTCCGCCCGGGCTCTGCATATGAGGACGTAGGACCTCTGATTTGGACCGTGCTCGATTCTGATCTCGGTGCTAATTTGCTTCACTATCGATTTCGATCACGGTCCCGCATTTGGTTTTAAGCCCGGTCTTGTTTTAAGTAAATTCCGATTCGGATCCCGCTCTTGATTCTGATTCTGATCTCTAGTTTTATTTAAAAATTGCATCTCATACCAATTACAGTCACAGTGTTGATGTTAATTTTTGTCTCACACTCGATTTTGATACCTCCCAGTCTTAAATCTCGATTCTTCTCGTTTCGCTTACGACTTAGATTCCGCTATGGGTCACCTCGGAATTTTGAATAGTGTGCCGGTAACGGTTCTGATTAGGACAAAGCCAAAACAAATGCTGTTGTAAAAATAAAATTTAGTTTATATTATAGTTCCCCCATAAGTAAGAGTGAAGTTAGTTATTTTAAACACAATATTTTAATCAATAAGAATAAACCAAACGAAAGTTATATGTTAAGTTTTTTTTCTATCTAATGGTTTAATTTACTCATATAATAATGATTATATATTTGTACATACAAAAAAAAAATAAAAAATATAAACAATTATCAACTTAATAACACCTTACTTTGTTAGATCTAAAGTTATTCCAAATGGTGTAAACTATTTGTGATCTATAGTACACTAAAAGTCTAATGTACATGCGAGCAGTTTCAAATTCAGCTCAATGTAAACAAGTTACTAGCGCATTTATAAATATATCAGATATTGAGTTGTAAATATGTATATTTATATATACGTTTATACACACGTTTTTTTCATAACTGAGATTTTACCCTGTAAACATTATTTATTCACATCTAACAAGTATAAATTCTTTAACAGTTTGTTGTAATTGTGATGCGTCAAAGAGTGCATTTTCGCAACTGACCGTACATCAACATAGACTTTCGGTGCAATAGATGAATAGTTATTCTTATATCGCACATCCCTATGTGTATGCAGGGGCATACGCATATATTTTCCATACAAAAATTCTCATCCCTGGCATACATCTTAGTCCATTGAAATGTTACATTTTTTAGGCCTTACCTTGCGGTTTTTAGAGGACGTAATTTTATTTTTTTGATGTGTGGGGGGGGTCAGTGTAAAGCTAAAAACAAGTTTGTGGGGTCGCCACCCTTGTCCCACGGCCGCCATCTTGAAAATAGGGGTTGAAATGGTATTTACGATATATCTCTTAAACTATTTATTTGATAAAAAAAATTTGTTAACATTTTTGTTACAAATTAAATTTCTACAACTTTTGTTCAGTAACTTTTGTCGTATAACTATAAATAAAAAAGTTATAAACGAAAATCTTCAGAAATTCGAGAAAAAATTTATATTTTTCGATTTAACTTTTATCATTTTACGAAAAAATGATATCTGACCATTTTGTAGATCGTTTTTGAGGAACAACTTTCATTCGCATCATTTTTCATTAAGTCAATAGTTAAGGTTTTACAGCGCTCGAAGTGAGTACTATTTTTCAGTACTCTTAACTATACCTATATTATACGTGTGTACCTATAATATGTCATCAGTTATTAATTGTTTTTTTTTTTTTTACTTTATTATTATAATTTTTTTAATTCTAAATTTTGCAATATTATTAATAGGAGTCATTTTGTTATTGACGGTGGTTTTCTTTTACATAAAGTAATTTGGGATCGAAATTCATCGTTCAAGGATATAACTACAAAATACGTCAAATATGTACAAGAACACTTCGGGCTCTCTGCAAGCATTGTGTTTGACGGTTACTCAGACGACCCTGATATTGCAGGAACAAAGTCTTGGGAACGTTTGCGCCGCACGAAAAAACATCAGTCGACCGAAGTAAAATTTGACAAGAACGCCATACCGACATTATCACAAGAGAAATTTCTTGGTAATGAGAAGAACAAATCTAACTTTATTATACTTCTTAAAACTACATTCTCGGAAATGGGTTTCACTGTTGACCAAGCAGAATCAGACGCAGACGCTCTTATCGTTCGCACTGCTCTTGCTGCATCTCCATTATTTAATACCGTTACTATTGTAGCTGAAGATATTGACATACTGATATTGCTCACAGCACTTGGCAGAAAACAAGCAAATGCATTTTTTTTTAAACCATCAAAAGGACGAACAGCAGAACAATTATATAGTGCGTCAGGTTTTATGTACGGAGATGTCATTGCGAATAACTTGCTGTTTCTTCATGCTTTTTCCGGATGTGACACAACTTCAGCTCCTTACAATATCGGTAAAATGAAATTGGAGGAAACATTTAGAGTTTGCAAGTGGAACGGCTTTGTTTCTCAACAAGAGAGTTGACCCTGCTTTGCTCACTGTAATTGGTGAACGTTTTTTTATCTCTTTATACGGTGGTAATAAAGATGATAATTCTCTTGACAGCCTAAGATACAAACAATTCGCCAAGGCAGTGACAAAAAGTACATTTAATTTATCTTCACTTCCTCCAACACAAGACACAGCTCGCTTTCATACTTTCCGAGTCTACCATCAGGTCCAGTCGTGGCTTGGTAATTATAATGATCCCGAAGACTGGGGCTGGAAAAAATGTGGAAAATTATTGATGCCAGTGCAGAACTCTAAACCTCCAACACCCCCTGAGCTTCTAAAATTGATAAATTGATCTTTTGCAAATGCAAAGGAAACTGTGGAGCGATGTGTGGATGCCGAAAAGCAGGAATGAAATGTTCTGCAGTATGCTTCCATTGTTCTGGAGAGACTTGCAGCAACGCGCCTCTAGACTCTACCTCGTGGGTGGTGGGGAAAAGAGTCAATATTTAATTATTAATAATATTGCAAAATTTAGAATTAAAAAAATTATAATAATAAAGTAAAAAAAAAAAACAATCAATAACTGATGACATATTATAGGTACACACGTATAATATAGGTATAGTTAAGAGTACTGAAAAATAGTACTCACTTCGGAGCGCTGTAAAACCTTAACTATTGACTTAATGAAAAAATGATGCGAATGAAAGTTGTTCCTCAAAAAACGATCTACAAAAATGGTCAGATATCATTTTTTCGTAAAATGATAAAAAAAAAGTTAAATCGAAAAATATAAATTTTTTCTCGAATTTCTGAAGATTTTCGCTTATAACTTTTTTATTTATAGTTATACGACAAAAAGTTACTAGACAAAAGTTGTAGAGAATTTAATTTGTAACAAAAAATGTTAACAATTTTTTTTTATCAAATAAATAGTTTAAGAGATATATCGTAAATACCATTTCAACCCCTATTTTCAAGATGGCGGCCGTGGGACAAGGGTGGCGACCCCACAAACTTGTTTATAGCTTTACACTGACCCCCCCCCACACATCAAAAAAATAAAATTACGTCCTCTAAAAAATGCAACCCCAAATGTAACTTTTCAATGGACTATCTGTCGAACGAGCGGAGAAGAGGCATGCAGCATCCCCGCCCCGCGGCGCGACGCAGCCCGCGCGGGGTCAGCATCCCCCTCGCGTTCGACTCGACGAGCCTCGACGTTGATTTATCGCCCGCCGCCGGCCGACCGTGTCGTGACGTTTTCATTTTCCGCCCCCGACTCCGCGGAGATTCCTTCGTGACCCGCCTTTTGACTTAGCGCTCTTGATGCCGGAGACGGTTAATTAACATCGGCGACGCTTATCTTTCCCGTGTCTCGTAAGGGTCGCTGTGGAAAGACAAACATTTCAATTATCTTGAACGAAAGTGAAATCGCGAACGGGTTTTAGATCATACAATCTTCAAATCAGGATGTATATATATAATTGAATTGTTTGCTCTGAAACTTCATTAATAGAAGTTGAAAGGTCAGTTTGGAATGGTGACATAGAAAGTTGCTATTAAAACGTACAAGAACCGCCCATTTGTTCATGATATGGGTGAAACTGTAAGACGAATGATATGATGATGATTTCAGGAGACAGCCGATTCCAGCGAGCATAGCACCGATGTATGCCGTAGAATATGCATTAAACTTAATTTTTATAGGACACTTACCACAAATTGAAGTCCAAACTCGAAGTAGTTTTCTCGAAGTTTCCTCTCTTTAAACCCTTTAAATTTGAGTTTTTTAACTATATTACTATTTTATTCACGTTTATTATTATTTGCATAGCTACTTGTAAATTCAATAAAAAGACAACGGAACGCTGCATTCAAATGGTAGTAAATGCATACGTTAAATACTCACACACTCGATTGTGTAAGCAATATAACGTTGGTTTAACGGTCACGGATCTCAAGGCATCAGATAACTGTAGCTCTCGTACTGCTAAATCATGTCGGATACTTCAATTTTAACACGAGGGTCAAATAAATATATCAGGGAATAGAAAGAGCGTGACCTACTAACGGCCGTGGGGCGCTCCCCCGCACAAAATATGTGATAATTTTACTTGTTTCTGCGTATGATGAGACGGGAGAGAAATCAGTCTCGTGCGACACGTGTTCATATTTAAATAATGTAAAAAAATATTTATTTTACTAAAATTGTACATCAATAAAAATATTTTTATTACTCTATTGAAAAAGACATATATATTCATCGATATAAAAATTATACTTTAATTTAATAAAATCTAGAAAATATTTACAAAGTTTTTAAAAATAGATACTACGTTAAGTTTATTTTGTTATGGATGAAACGTTTTATTATGTTGTTGAACTAGTCTTTCTACTTTTTTGATTGCTATTAAATTATTTGTATTGAACGAAATCACTATATCTCGTGAGACAGAAATTTTATGAGTCCTTTATAATTGTGGTGAATTAACTTCTACACACAATTTCCATTACACATGTAACAACTTTTATTAGTTACTCTTTTAATAAGATGTTTTTGGGTTGGTAAAATAATCGGTGGTACACAAATCTTTAATACCCTTTTCGTAACCGTTAGTAAAACATAAATATGAAGGGCGATGATTTATTCAAATCCTTCAAGGAGAATGTGTAGATATTCGTCATTTTAGTCGCAATTTAAAGTCTGGTGCGAATGAATTATGACGCAATATCGTACGCCCTTTGTAGGGAAGCGTGCATATAACATCTTAAATATTTAGTGGTGCATTCATTAGTCCTTTGAACTCACTTAGTTGACTTACACCTGTCAATCGGTAGGCACTAAATCTAGAAAAAAATAGAAATATAAGAATTCATTTAGGTCTGTATTGTTCATAACAGCTAATAAAATCCCCACCTGAAAATTTTATCGAGATATAGCTATTGGCTGTTTCAGAGTGATGAAATGGACTAAAAGACACCTGAAACAACAGTGGCATCTTACACCGTTTAATGTGTAAATGACAGTACATACAAGAAAGAGCTGTTAAATCAATTGAAAAATAAAAATATAGTGCTGCGGATAGACAAAAAAATTAAGTCACACATTCGTATTATCAAAAATTGAAATTTTTGATATAATGTTGTAACTCATAAACAATAAATTTCAAAACTATAGATCAAACCAACATTGCGAATTTAATATAAAAGCTAATTCTTGAGAATTTCGTTTTCTAATATTTATTTTATCTTTAGAATTCCAAGCCCATATCTTTCGGCGCAGGTCCCAAACGACGTGTTCGGAAATAGCCGTGAATTGATATCATATAAAAATAGCAATTTCCCGCGAGCCTCTGGCCGTATTGACGATTGCGATTGTTCGACAGTTTTATCGCTCATCCGTTCGAAGAAGGATTTATCTGAGGAGTGCATTTCAGTGTACGGGGAATGGGTTTAGAATAATAAAACAGGCGGCGCCATTTCGCGGTCCGGTAATTTTATGCGCTATTGACGTGCAGGTAATGCGGACTTTAGACGATGGGCTATTATTGCGTCTGAAAATATTATACGTTGGTATTTTATTTATTTTTCATCAAGATTCATTGGAAACGAGAATCCCCAATTTTCGACAATCCCCAATAAAAACTAGTGTCCATTTCGAAAGCCGTAAATAATTTTAAAATATCAATAAAATCTTCATTAAAGCTTTTTCAAAGACGCAATAAGTAAATTGCGATTTGTTTCAATCTACTGATATGTAAGCACACGAAGTAATGATATCAATTTAATTAAATTACTACTTAGAGATATGAGTTTGTAAATCGCACGAATGATCGTTCCGCTTCTGAATAGTGCTAAAACTCTATGTAACCCGCAGCATGTCCCCAGCATAAATTGCCATATTATATCAAGCTATAGAAACAGACAAAATAAACTAGATTAAACTGGTTTGATAGTCACAAGTCTGATAATTTTCGTATATTTTAACTGCATATGACAGCATATAGGGACACAATCGAAGCCTGTTACACGAGATAATACACGAGAATGAAAAAGTATCAAAAACATGTATTTCTTTGTTCTTCTAAAATAGTTCCGAATCCATGTTTTATATTTAGAAACCACATATTTATGCACTTCGTTTTCTTTAAAAAATCAAATCAAAAATATCTTTATTTCGTAGGTAATGAAATTACACTTGAAATACGTCATTAATAAATTCATTCGACATTACCGCCCATTCCAAATGCTGATTCACCGAGAGAAGAATGGGCAAGAAACTCAAGGTTTGCTCTTTTTACGCATCAATACAAAAGGTTTAGTCATTTATAATTTAGTTGACATTTAAAAATAATATGAAACAACCTGATAGGCGAGCAGCTCAATCCCAGGGCCTTTTTTCATTAAGATATTCTAATACGGTATAATAGCCCTTGCCATATAATTTTCTTTTAACAAAACGTTTAAACTCAGTAAAAGGCAAATTTTGAATTTCAGCTGGGATCTTATTATAAAAGCGCACACACATCCCCTTAAATGATTTGTTAACTTTACTTAGACGAGTCTTATGAGCAGCAAGATCATTCTTATGTCTAGTATTAATGTTATGGATGTCGCTCCTTTTATGGAACGATTTTATATTTCTCTTGACATATACCATTTCCTTAAGAAGTGAGTTATTTTAACTATTTGTCTAATTTTGAGTTGGAAATGTTCACATAGTCATAAGCGAATCACTATCTTTTGACTTCAGATAATAATGACATATGTTCTGCAAACACCATTATCTCATGAACATTATCAACAAAATACTCAACATTTACTAAAACAGAAACGGACCAAGGATTGAACCTTGCGGTACCCCAATGGAGACCACTGATCCAAGCGATCTATTAAAGTTGACGTCAATCCTTTAAACTCTGTTACTTGAATACAATTTCAGAAGGTAAACTGTTCGCCACTCCACATTGGCGTAGTTTTCTACTTTAAATTTCGTGATTTCCACAATCAGGAGAGATTACAAAACACTTCAACTGCATCTTACAATTCCTCGAGTAAAACTCCTTTCCTGATAATCCAATTTTATTTGTATTTACAGGAGAACTGCGGTATGATAAAAAAATATAAATATATTGGGTGTGTTAAATTCTTAAAAAAATATCTTTAGATCCTTGGCATAATATTTTTTAATTATTCCTTTATTTAAAAAATTTCTTATTTAACCATAAAAATATATTATTTTTTAAAATATGAAGTAAATAATTATGTATTTCATATCAAAGTGAAATTTCTTTTGTTATTTTCCATAATTATATTACATAAAAATATAATATTTTCTACATATCTACCAATAATGCTATTACTTTTGTTTAGCAAAATGGTAACGTGACAAAAACGAAACGGGGAAGGAAGACAATTTATAACGTACGCGCATCCGAGTGATATTTCATTGAAATGACAAATCACTTGCCGAAGCTTCCCTTATACGCGATACTTACTGTTTTTCGCCCTTTTCGCTATTTTTTTCATTAAATTGGAACAAATTTCGTGAAAAATCTCTTTTTCGCGTACTTTATGAGACACATTCAATCATTAATTACAAATATATTTCGAAATGATCGTTCTCGTCCTTTATTATAACAATCCACGCAAGATATAAAAATTTCAATTTATGGGTAATGTAAACTAAAATATATTAATCAGATTGGTTCACGTGTTTAAAATATTTTAAGTGTAATAACGTTAAAAACTAATCGTTTTGTAAAAATATGATGAGTTTCAAATCCCTTTACGCACAGAGCTATACAATTTTCAAAAAAATATCAAAAAATTAGCTTTACTAGAAAACAAAATTTTATAATCCACAATAATTATAAACTTAACCGTATCGTCATTTCTAGGATTGAACTTGCTCGTTATCTCGGTATTATATTGTATTACGAGAAGTTGGTCAAATCCCACCTCAAATGCGTAGCTTACAGAGCATACAAAACGTTGGGTTTTCTTCGCAACAGTACAAAATGTTTCAATAAGTACTGAATCGCTTAAAATCTTATACTTCGCGTATGTCATAAATACGCGTCACCTCTTTGGTCTCCTACTGACGTGAAGATACGTGAGCCACATCACTCAAATAGAGACTGTACAACATCATTTCACACGTCGTTTAATTTATCGTTTTGGACGATAGGAAAATTACGCCAATAGACTCAATTTTTTTTTGCCTATTGTCTCTCGCGGACAGGCGTAATGTTGCTGAGATGAAACTGGTGTATGATGTGATGAACTCAACAGTGGACTGTTTCAAGCTGACAGTGGGGATAGGTACATACCACGCTCGTATGAGCGAGCAGAGTTAAAATTCCTTGGACGCTGGCGCAGCCCAAACAAATTACGCTAGACAATTAGTTTTACATAGGTTTGTACACACTTGCGAAAAGACTCTCAAATAACTAGATACATATTTTCTCATTTGCGGTAAGTTTATTAATATTGTATGAAAACGTTTATCCTAATCGCAAAAGACTGGCCGTTGAGCAGCCTTTGCAAATCTTCATTCGAAAACAGGACAGCGGCAGGGCACCCTCTGCATTCACGCATACCTTCATCACACACTTAAACATATATAAGTGTAATTGTATTTTAAATATAAAATGGTCGAAAATGAAAATACAAATTTGGAGTAGTCAAGTTTGTTTCATTTATGTTTTTCATAGTCTTGCATTAAATATGAAATGTGATCTGGTGAACTTGCAATTGGCTTTGTTAATGTAAATTTTGCAAGACTTTAATTTCAAATTTTGTTCACAATAATTTTAAAAAAACTAATGAATGAGAAAAGAACAAACACGCAAACAAAAAACACATTTTCAAGTATACATTTTGTAATTATTATAGAATTAATAATACAAAAACTAAAATTGCAATTGTAGAAAATTTTGTAATGCCTTTCTGGTAATTGTCTTTATTAATTAGAAATAATGATACATTAAAAATATACGATGTACAAGGACTATAACCATTCTTTGCAAGAGCGTAAAATGTTTAATAAATAAAATATCCTATTTTAAATGTCACTATTAATTAATTAATATTTCTGAAATCTGATTGTAGTAGGTGTACATCTCCAACTTTGTTCACCGTCAACTTATATGTGTCGTATATATGTTTAAAATAAACATATCTATATCAATTTTCCATGTGTTCACGAGAAGTTTAGGTTTTATTTATTTACATAATAATCTGTAACAAGGTAAGCTTATAAATTGCCTTCCATCAAGTTAATATTAAGCAACATTAGCGTATTGGGTATCGTGCCGAGCGCGGTCTCCGCCAGTATAAACACGTACTGTTGTTTCAGTATAATCCCCAATGTGGAAGATATACCGTTGCATTACTCTAATTGTGCCTTCCGGGCACGAACCCGAGACCTATTTGAATATTGCCGAGGCTTCAGTAGTTTTGAGCTCGTAAAATGTATTGAATAATACGTAAATCCCGGCGCTTTGTCAAACTATATAATGCCTATATTATAAATAAAATTGTATTAAAAGAACTTGGGAAGACTATTTAATTACATATAAATGTTTCGCTTATAATAAGTATATTTCAGCAGTTGTTGAACAGATGTAAATAATTAATTATTAACAATGCAAAACCCAAATATAACTTAAAAATAAAAACTGTTAGATTTTGTGGCCTTAAAATATTCAAAACAAATAAAAAATATTTTATTTCGTAGGTAATGGATTTGCAAATGAAATTAGTCATTCATGAATTCTTTTTGACATTAATATTGCCATCCATTCTAAATAATAATGCAGCTTAAGAAGAATGGAAAATAAACTCGAGGGTTGCTCTGTTTTGCTCGCAAAATTTGGTTTATTACTAAAATGAGCACAATAACCTTTAAAAATAATGTGAAATAACCTGATAGCTGAGCAGTTTAATCCCATGGGTTTTTTCATTGTCATATTCAGACATGGCATAATAGCTATTGCCATATAACTTTCTTTCAATGAAAATATTAAATTAATAAAATGGCCCTATGACACACCAACATTGACTGCAGATCTCGACAACCTCTCACCATTAATATCAATCTTCAAATTCTTCTACTTAAAATAGGACTCCAGGAGTCCAAGTGATTGATCCGTCATAATAATGTAGTTTCCTGATCAATATATCACGATGAACGCAAGCAAAGCCCTATGATAAGTCGCACAAAACATCAAATGCGTTTTAGCGCAATAAGCAGCAATAAGCAGTAATAAGCTTAAAAACGTCTTCATTTGTTCAGCGAAACTATGTGAAACTAAATAGTTTAACATTAATCAAATTATTATTAAGAAAATACAGCAATAGTTTATTGAAGATAAGCTTTGAAGGCACTTGATTTTGTTAAAATCAAGTGCCTCTTCTCAAAATTTTTGAAAAATTAGCACGTTAAAGCGTAATGTTTTAGAAACGGATCCCTAAATCGAAAAATGATTTTCACAGACCAGTGATGTTCTTAAATGAGCTATCTATTGACACTCCACATCATGGGATAAACAAGAAAAAAGAGCATCCTCATTTTACATATATGGGAGGTACGCTAAAATGATTTTTTTTATCAAAATTTTATTCTACCACGTTATCGGCGTGATCGATATATATATTCATACTAAATTATGGATTTCTAATACTAAGAGCCTCTGAGCTAAGCCACGGACAGACGGACGGACAGAGGGTCGGTTATGACAGAACTGTAAGTGTTGCTTGTTGATAATGAAACCCCAAGAATCGCTACTAAAGAGATATTTGAATTATACAGTAATCAATAAAGTTCTTCTAGTCGCAGCTTATTGTTGGATTAAATTATTTTTAGAGTAAAGCCATCAAAATCAGATTTCATTTCATTTTTATAGATTTAAATGCGTTGAGAGCGTTATGACCGTTGAAATTCAAGTGCAATGACACAAACAACGACGTTCCGCTTGAAGGAGGATTCAACGAGAGTGGGCGATGACTTCAGAGAGTGTAGTTGAAACTGGAATATTAATATTTTTAATGTATAGTTTTTTTTTTTATTTTATTACAAATAAACTTTTATTTAGTGGCTGAATATGCACGCTTAAATGCTTTGACATAATTTCTTTTACGTGTAATAATACCGACAAATTTGTCGGTATTATTACACGTCCTTCTCTCATAAAGAACGTATTATTTAAGCCTGCTAGTATGAATACCCGTTGTCGCCCAATCATTATATGATACGGTATTGTTAAAGTTAATACTTTTAGTGTATAACATTATTATATTGGGACCTTATATTATAGTATCATTCAAAATAGTATCATTCAAATTAAATCGAATCAATAGTAAACTACACTTTTCAATAAGATCCTGACGATATGACAAATGAGATACCTTTTTTAGTACTTTCAAATTCAAAACATCTTTATTTCGTAGGTTATAATTTAGCACTTGAAACACGTCATAGCATTTAAGAAATTTAAAGTTTTATTATTATTTCCATTTTTTTTAATTAACTTCGTAAGGCAATTATCCCTCAAAAAAAACGAGCAAGAAGCTTAAGGATAGTTTTTTTAGAAACAGTTATATAAAAAGACAATCTTAAATAAAACTATTACAGGATAAATCCTGTTGGAAGTGAAGCTCATTATGTCCATTTATCCTCTAAATATTCAGAGATTGTATAATACCCTTTATTTCTAAACTTCTCAAGATGACCAGTGTTCACAGGCATGGTGTTGATCTTAAGTTTCATATTTTTCTAACATTGATTTTCAAAATTCTATTTTTCTCCAATAGTCCGATAACAATTTATTTATAAGTGACTTCAACTGTGATTCAATATTTGCTAATACATTATCAAGGTAGGTTGACAGAGCAGCTATTCATTTTAATATTAACTTACTCCCGCAGCTTCGTTCCTATAGACTACTATTATTTTTACTTTTTCGCATCGCATTGTAGAAATATGTGGCACCCAGGAATAGTAGACACATTTGGTGTATATCTAAATTTGATATTCATTTGCACTGAACATGATTGCAAGCAAGTTGTTTAGAGGCTACACACGCAATCAATCAGTTTGTGCCTACTCTCAAGTTTTCCTTTTCCTTATAATGTTTTCTTCTTTGGTTAGCAAGTAGGTATTGTCAAATAAATGAATGCAGTTTAAGCTCTAAAAAAAGTATTGTCCAAACTCAGGGCTCGGACTCACAATCATAAGCTTTTAGAAACTTATACATTCCTCAGACCAATTGCTACAAAAAAAAAAACTTTAGATCTATTTTGATGACGCTCTCGTTTCTTTTTGAATGTTGACTTTGAAACAGTTCGCGGTTTTAGTTACAGTTCTAGTTAAGTGTAAGAATAAAAGACAATTTGGCACTACTAGTAAATATTTATAACTTTCTGGTTGAGATAATAAGTATACTATCTTCATAATACAGGTTACTTATGTATGCAAATTTCACAGGGGTCGATTATAGCTTTCATGGATTAAAATTGAACACCAAAAGCATAAATTCTCGAAACTTTCTTTTCGTTACCGGAATAATGAGTATTTTGTGTTAATGTACACATAACACGTTATATTTACTAAAAAAATCCAGTAGAACGGTTGAAACTCTAAGACTCAATACTGGAATAAATCAAACAGCGTATCAAACTTGTAACTGTGATCAAATACATGAATTTATCTGTTAAGAATAACGGAATTTATTTTCTACGTGTCTACGTGAATGGCTTATGTGAATAGCGCAAGTGATTTTCAAAAAATAAATAAGAATAACACTTGGGCACACACGAAAATGGGCACCTGCCCATTTTCGTTTTCAAACGTAAAATTTAAAACACTCGCACATGTGTATTAATCCCTTGTTCGCTGCACTGACCTACTTTCTCCCCAATTTTTCCGTAATTACTTAGAGGCTTTGTCGTTCCAACCCTCTGCTGTGGGGGTTGGCACTACCTAGGTGTTTTCTGATGCACCATCCCTCTACTCGAGTACCAGGGGCTCGGAGTTGAAATGATGGCGCAAACAATTACTATGCAGCAACCTATACTTTATATGAAACGAAACATCTATGTGTATCTAATATATAGGTATTTAGGTTATATAATACACTAGCTGTCCCGCCCGCTTCGCTGGGTAATTTTTATTTATAAATAAAATGGCGAAGGATTTACGGAATTCGAAAAATGTGTAGAAAAATGAGTAGAATCATCTACAAATCATTCCGCATCGAATTGTCCCAGTCCCATGTCTATACGTTTAGTAGTTTTTACGTGATTGGCGAACAAAGACAACCTATTTTCATTATATATGTATAGATAACATCTTTTCGCACTGAATTTAAGTCCCAAAAAATCAATCACGTCTAACTTAAAATTAAATAAATGCGCCAATAGTTTTACGTGGAAAAAGGGAAATGTGAAAAAAATGTATCTGTAATTACAGAAGACACTATCTTCCAGTATTTTGCTATTGATCATTAAACATTAAAACTAAACAAATCAATATATTACGAGACTAACTCATACCTGCGATTCCACCCGGGTGGAGACAAATAGGTTTTTTTCATTACAGACAATCCTGATCTCGCCGCTATTCTTGATTTTAATCTGGTGCCACTGTCTATTTCGATCTCGGTCACGTTTTTATTTACTATCTTGGCTATTACCTCTTTCATTTCCGATGCCATATCCGTCTTCGAATTCATACCGATTCCGCTCACCGCCCAGATCATTCATTATAGCGTATCTGTACCTCATAGTTTCACCCGCGTGGAATACACCTTTTATTATTACTTAACCACCCCGACCTACACATTTTTAAGGTACAACTTCTTTTCTATTTTTTTGGAGTCGGTATCAGACAAAAATAGTTTCACGTAAGATAAAACATTTTCTGTATAACTCACTTAATCTAATTTCATAAATTATTGATTAATTCCGTACGCAAAACTTTGCATACAAAAACTGACGACCGCGCATGATGTGGGAGGAGATACAAACAAACATGCATTAGCTCAACCGATTCTACGAAGAGTGTTTAGTTAAATTGGTATTATGAATATTTAATTAACTTTAATTTTAAATTAAATTTAATTTATCTGTTAACACTTCTATTGATAGATTTAAGAATTATAATTGATAACTTTATGCTTTAGGACTTTTTGGAGTCGATTTCCCCCCCTTTTTTTTTGCAAAATTTAGTTAAATTATGTTCTTGTTTTCTCCTCTTCCTTTCCTTTTGTTTGTTAAAATAACACATTACTCACATAATGTTATTTTTGGTTTTTTAAAATCTAATAAAAAAAACTAATAATTCCTTTCAATTGATCATCATTTCGCTCATACTCCTTTTATGGAAACTAGTTTAAAATTTATGTCATGTAATAGATGCTTATACATGTCCTGTTTCGGCACCCGCCCGAGGCGCGAACAACGAGTCGCTCGCCCATACACTCGTCAAACTCGCACGCCGCCCGCCCCGTTCCGAATGGCGCCCATCGACCTATTCGAAAATATAATGACGTTTACTCGGCTTTTAAAACGAATAATCCATGCATACGCCATCGTCCGCGAGCGGAGAGACGAACGCGCTTCACGTTTAAATGAACGCTTGTAACTCTTTGATCCTCCCCCGAGCGCGTCCTTTGACGTTTACAAAATTGAAATCATCGCTCATGCGATATTCATGGCGCGGTTTTTGGGCCGCGATGCCTTCACGCGATAATCTGCTAATTGAGCGTGCTATTGAAACGGAATCGGTGAGTGGATTTTGGGCGTATTGATAACATGCTATTTCGTACGGTGAGCGTGCATTACGACTGTGGACGAGGTAGACTGGCAAATTTTTTTCCTAATTTTTATTACCCTTGTTCACATTTTTCTGAGAGTTAAAAACGATCAACCTCTGCGCGTTGATGAGGTAGCGGTTCGAAGCGTAGCCTTCAGATCAGTAGGGCCTGAGTTCGATCTTGACCGAGGACCGATTGACCAAACCAGTTTTAACTTAAAAGGGATCTTTGTTAGCTCTTCTAGAATCTAGCTTCACTCTATCGCTCAGATAATACGTTAGTCCGTCGAACCAGGACGTTAAATAAGAAACAGCAGTCTCCAACCAGCACTGAGCTAGCGTAGAAGGCATGAGGTCCAACACTATCCTCAATCCAAAATTAATAAATTGTTGAAGGATATGCCACTGCACGTCTTGTTATGTGTGGTGGTGATAAGAACCTGATCCACTACTCGCATCTAATTAAATAGAAATAGTATTGTAAATAGTATCATTTAACGCAAAAAAATTAGTGCATTTATATCTTATAAGGACAATTGTAATACATGACACGAGTTTTCCAAATAACTGAAAATTTAGCTAATATTTATATGAACAGCTACAATTTATTCTAAATCGTATTTCTTAGGTTCTTCGATATTTTTTAATGAAAAATAGACATTCAAAGTCATTTTTACAATGATTTGTAATGAATGATGTGTTCAAACTTCAAGAATGCAATACAAATCACACGCTTTGTAACTACTATAAAAAAATAATAAAGTATATTTGATTTCCTATATTTTCGTTATCATTTAACCGATTTAAACCGGCCTTATTCCTCTTGTTACAGTATCTTATATCTTTTACTAAAATAATATTAGTAGAGAAGTAATAAAGCGCTAACAAGTACGATCGAACAAAAAAATTTTCAGAATCCATGGAAATCGTTATTCCACATGTGGCAGCTGTGGCCAATTTGGTTGCAGCACGGAATGGACTAACTCGACCGATGAAATAATACACTCTCACATAATACAGGCATTAAATAGCAGCTTCCGTTGTTGCGTTTCGTTCACTGAGTGAGATTTCCAGTGACCTCATTCCCCCTCCAATTAGATATCCTATTTCTAACCGCCAAGGCATTGGTAATTTCTCTGAAGTTGTGAAAATTCATAGACATTCATGAGAACATCACTTACTTTCTGGTGACTTGAAAACTCGTTTGACCCTCTAAAACGCTATAAAAATATCTTAATCGATTATTTGTAATCTGTGACTTTGGAATGAGAAATTATTAATTTTGTGTATTTAATTATTAAAATTGAGGGTCAACAGCACAAAACACATTATTTTAGCTCTGTCTGACAATAATAAATAGAATATAAATGTAAAATTATGTAATGCCTTTAAGAAATTAATATATAAAGAAAAAAAAAACCAACCAAGAAAACAATAAAAAAACAAATGATAGTGTGTGTGTTACCTTAAGCACCAAAATCTTCGAAAATTGCATATTTGTACACCATACTTGCTCTTTCATTACATAGCTTTTATACTGTGGAAAAACTAAAACTACGTGACTTGGGACAAGAGATGATTGGAAAAAGCGATAAGCATTGAAAAGAATGGAGAGAAACTGGAAAGAAAGACTGAAAGAAGGATAAAGATGAAAAGGAAGCGTGAAAGGGGAGACAACTGCAATTATAAATTGACAGAGAGTAAAAAGGCTTGATATTAAGAAAAAAGTTAAGAGTGAGGAGCGGGCGACAGGCGAGAAGATAGAGATATGAAGTTAGAAGGAAAGGAAAGCGATAGGAAGATAAAATGAGACGAAAGGAGAGAGGAAACGAAATCGGCAATGGAACCAAGACTGAAATTGGTGATGCGATCAGTATCAGGTGTAAAATACAAGTTTTAATAAAAATAAAAATTTCAGTTACGATTTCAGTTAAGATTCTTTACCCGAAACGATAACGAAAAAAAGAGCATCCACGAGCATGCGGATGCAGCTGCGGCAAATACTATGGTATAAATAGTTTAATGAGTCAAAAGATTAATATTATGAATATAGATAAACTTTAAAACATATACTTTATGTAAGACTTAAACAAGGGTCTAAACTTAGACAAAGCTCATACTACGTTTATTTTACATCCCTGTATTTTATATTAAGGAAAATATTTTCTACATCTTTAGCAGATGTATGAAAACATAAAGCGATAAGAACTTATTTCCCGCAGTCGGTTAAGATACATCCTTCAGTGCGGCGACCGATCGAGATAACAGCGTAATTCGGAATTTCATGAATACAGAACGCGTCAACGTTTGAACGGAATTTATCTAAACCCTTGAACGCCGCCTCGGCTCGGGACAGCCCTCGTTGCTTTGGCGTGGAAAATTCGAAATTCACTATTCAATAAACTATGGCAAGAGAGGACCGTCTACAAGATGATTCGAGATAGCAGAAATATGGAATACATTTGTGGGTACGCGAAGTTTGTGCACGTATCGGCGTATATTAACCGCAGGAAATTTTGGGGCGTCGATTTTTATTTTTGTATGAAATATTTTATTATGTTTTCCTAACCAAAATGCAAGTAAGGAACACTTATAAAAGAGTCTCGGAAACTATCTGATAGAGGAGTTCTTAATCTACTCGTACGATTTAAATTTATTACAGTTAAGGGAAGACTGATATAAACACAGATTTGAGATATAATAGTCGAGTTTTAGGCTAATGATATTAAAATTTGAAAATTTAGGGATAATTATAAAAAAAATCAAGAGTTTGAGACACAAATCACATCCATTTGTAGAGCAATTCTCAAAATATAAACGTAAGTAGGATAAAAGTAATCAAAAAGTCAAAAATCCTTTGTTGAACTGTATTAATACTAGCACATTGAAATAATGTATTTTTATACTGAACGAATAAATAATACTCAAATATAATAAGTAAACTTTGATTACTTGTCCATTGAACAGATTGTAAACTAAAAAATAAGTTTACAAGCGAAAATATCAACAAAATTTAATGCTTGCCTTAACAGTTCTTAAGAAAGAGATTTGGTTTTGTGTTTAAATTTGAAGTCTAAATTTCTCTGACCGCTCGCACAGAACTTAGTTTTATTGCAAAAGTTAGCTCGATGCGGACTAAGAGTGCTATATGATATGTCACCAAGATTCCATAGAAACATTTTATTCCATTTTCCAAGTACATTGACAAATATTTCTAGTTATTTTAAGATAATGCCTAATGGATGACATTCCTCAGAATTTCTTGAGAAAACGGAATGTATTGATGAAAAACAGATTGAAATTTGTGATGAAACCTAATAAATATTAATAAGATAAATTGATTTAGTAGATTTAATTATCAAATAATTTTTGTATTCATTATTATTTATTATTGATTTCAAAATGATTTTTAATAGTGATGTTTTTTTATAGTCGTTATGTATCTAAATAACATTTATATTGAAAATATTCAACTATAATTTTGAAAATATATTGTAAAGTAAAAATGGTGATTAGTAAATATTTTGACACTAATCTATAAAAAATGGTTAAAATCATCAGTTAGTACTTTTAATAAATTTTTTGTTACTCAAAAATTACATACTTATATGAGTATCATTACAAGTAACATTAAAAATTAAGTTTAAAATTAAACATATACAGAGGATAACGCATTGCTATATCATTAACCTTGATTAGATTGCTTATTCAAATCGTCCACCACAGCTGTATCATTTATCCACAGTGCAGTTAATAACAAGGGCGACCCTTTAAATCCTGTGCCAATGGTGTGGCCATTAGATGCATAATTTGCACATACGTCCACGCCGACGTACGCATTGTTCTTTGTTTATCACTTAATAGCTACTTAAATACCCTAAGCTTGATGAAGTGTTTCAAGTCTACCTTGATGAGGATCGCTTAGGAGAATTTTCAGTGCAATGCAATTTTGTAGTAAAAAAAAAAGCAAAATTTAAGTGCTCAACTTACTTATAATAAACTATGACCTATATTTAAATTTATTTACTTAATTGATTCTACAGTAAAATAAATATAAAATTTACATCATAGAGATGAGCTATTTATGGAGAGTAACCATATTTTTACTATGTCAGAGGTTAAATAAAATATAAGAGTTTGTATGCTTAGGTAGTCTGTTTACAAATGATGGCAAACATGACAGAGATATCGAAAAGAGAGTGAAAGCTGAAAATAAAGTGAATGGGACCTTGCTCGCTATTATGAATAATAAAAGCGTTCATAATATCACATCTCCACCACATTGCTTGCGGTGGAAATGTGATCGCTGTGTAGTATGTGTGGAGTGTCTTGTAAAGATAGATGTAGAAGCAGTGATATTAGAGAACGGCGTGGTTTGAAAGAAAATGTAGTGACTAGAGAAGAAAGAGGTATGTTGCGGTGGTTTGACCATACGGAAAGGTTGAATGAAAGTAGACTGGCAAAACCAATTTATAGCGCGAATGTGTTTATTGGAAAGGTCGGTAAGGGTTGCCCTAGAAAATTCTATGCAGATCATATCTATGGCGTATAAAAAAAAGGCCAAATTTTAAGCACACCGAGACCGACGAAATTGCATAAAAAGATTGATGGATGTCAGTGAGGCAAGAGAAATATGCAAATCCATGTTGAAATCTATAGTCTCTGCTTACCCTTAGGTAGGCGTATAGGCGTGATTTTATATTATTTATCATCATTATTGAATAAAGAATATACGTGTAAAAGTTTAAATTTATTAAAAGGGAAGCAAAACATCAACAACTCTCCCAGTATCGTGATCCATTTTGAGTGACGTAAGTAATCACTTACTACACAGATAAATTACATGCGCAATTTATTTCATTACACGAAAATGTTGTATATTTTCGAACCGTAGCCATTAAAATATAATTACTTCATTACTGAATTAAAGAAAAATGAAACGTGCATAAAGTATCCATACACATTTCTAGGTGAAGATTCCGAAATATTTAAAATAGCCACTCTTTCTTTTGCCTAACACCACAGCCGCTAGAGAAAGGCCACGTGTCATAGTCAACAGTTTGTTTGTTTGTTTATGTTATATCAATTGTATGATGCTTAAATATCGCAGAATTTATACTATCATTTGGGTAAATATTGCAGAATGAAATTATAATAGATTTGTATATAAATAAAACAAGGTAAATAATTGATAGATGATTGATTCGATAGACTTGTTAAAGATGTTCAAGGTAGCGCTTAATAACGGAAAATGAAAAACTTTGTTTTTTGAATAGTATAGTGGCTTTATAACATATTTATATATATTATTTAATACTTATACAACTTGTATAATATTCCGTCTGCTAGTCACAGATTTTCTTTGTAATAAGCTATGGCTTCCACGCTGGTCTAACGTTTAGTCCTATTAAGCATTTCGTGCCTCGAATAGCGCGTCCAGCCGTTGGTACTGGATATTTTCATCACAGCGATGACAATGGTCGTTAATAGTCCCCGACAGAGGCACCATGGAGGACTTAAGGTTTAGTGCTCCCAATCTACAATAAAACAAGCTTCAGTAAGAAGACGATGAGTACTCGTTACAATAACCATCTGATACAAATGCAACACTATGAATACTGCTCAGTTACCCATACTCATAAAATCAAAATGATGGAAATATCACGGCACAGGTATGACCGCTCAGAGTGTGTATGCGGTTAGGGGTATACCAGCTCAGACCGCACTGTCCGGGAGCGGATTCGGAAGGTGCAAACATGATTAATGTCACCGCCGCAAACAGGCACTGCTGCGTACTGCCGACCGCTTTGGCCCTACATAATCCTGGTTAATAAATCACGGGTACATCCATCGGCATGCTTGTGATTTATTGATCGCGGCCGTATTATCTAATATGTTTAATGATCATTATCTTTTGGCTACTGGCTGTTCAATAATAATTCCCATCCATCATCAAATTAACAAGTGGAGTATCTTTGTATAATATTAATAATGTTGCATGTTTCTGTTTATTTAATACTTCCGCTGTTCTGTAGTGTATTATTTGGAAATTTCTCTCATCAATATCATCTTTTCTCGATGAAAAGCCTGAGCTATTTTATAAACAAAAGCGATTAAACATTATTTATTCATTACACATTAATACTTATATCAACACACGCTGTTAATATTTTATATATATATATATATATATTTATAAGTGTTCATGCATTTACGTGTGTCGCGTGGATGTCAGTGGTAGTTAATGCTTCTGTTGGAAATCATATGACTCTTAGACGCCTCGACTAACTAATGTCAAATTCACATCATAAATTCTTTGTATAGATATAATGGTTTATAGCAGGTATGGGCAACCTTTGACATGTTGTGGACCAAACTTTAGTGCGCAAATACGTTCGTGGGCCGTGTTCAAAAACTAGTGCATTTTAAACTAGTGTTGTCATTTTTAGCGATAGATATTAGACATAAAATTTTCCAAAATGTCTCGCGGGTCGGATCAAATCTTACAACGGGCCGGATGCGGCCGCGGGCCCGCTGTTGCCCACAAATGGTTTATAGCTATATTGACTATTCTATTTCGTGAGGTTTTAATTTGCGAAAATCCATAATTAGACGCTTGCCGACAACATGCAATAACATACAGCATGCAACCCACCCCTGACTTTCAAATCTGTTCTTTCGGTACGAATCCCTAACTAAAGCACTGAATATTGATTCGAGACGATTGACAGATATCGAACACCTAAGCAAGTGTTATTTATTTATTTATCTTAGCCTGCTTGTAATCTATATGGACGCTTCATACCAACCAGGCACATCCCCAGGAAAATGCAAACAGTCATATCCACCAGGGTGCAAGGAGTGTTAAAAACAACCGACAAATGCGCTTCCAACCTCCTCATGTCAATCACATTAATAAGACCATTTGTACGATTATACTTTAAGAACTTTATCACAGGTTTATTATAAGTTATAAGTTAGATAGGTCGCTAACCAATTCCAAATCGTTAAAGATTCTGAATGGTAATTCAAAATTTTAAAAATTTTAAAGATGATTTTAAAAATCTATTCAAAGATACTCTACTTGAAATAGTTCAACGATTTCAGTTTTTTTTTCACAATATGGCGTCTGGTTGCCGCCATATTATATTTTCATTACTGTTATGTATTTAGTGACATTCATAATATTAAGACAAATCGATTGACGTAAAAATTATCGGAATCGGACTATGCGTTTGATCTCTAGAACGTCAATAAGGAAAAAACATACATGCGTACATGTATAGGCTGATGTACACATACACTCTTTTGTGTCGCGCATTGGTGCAAAAAAGATTTTTTTTTAAAAGCAGCCAACTCTATTTTTAATTTAACATTTCAACTGGACTATGAGAATTTTTTTTTCAGAAAGAACCCCAACAAAACTAAACGGTGGTCTCTGGTCTCGTCTCCATGCCCTTTTAGGTAATTAATGGCAGCAATAGCCTAGCAATAGGGTATTGTATAAGATGTACAGATGCAAGTAAGAAAAAAATCTACCATCACGACACCACTATGGACGCAATGACGTATAAATGCAATATGCATTCGTGTGGTATTCAGTTTCGCTGCGCGAGCCCTCGGCCGCGGAGGGCCATCAAAGGACATTTCGCTTTGACCCGGTCACGCTCCGTCGCTCTCCCCGAATTCGGGAGTCGCAAATTAAAATTTAATAATTTCCCAACTTCGTCTCGACTCGTTGGGAAATATATCTTTGTGATGTCTAATTTCAAATTAAGGTAATTATAAACGAGATGGAAAATCAAAAGATGAAAATTCCGCACTTGCAACTTATTTTTTTTTATAAATAAGTATACAGATTGACGACGCCTTCTCATTGAATATTATTTTCTCATTATCTGGCGAGAATTCACAGTGGATATTTTTTTTCTTTTCAGCGATAAATGAAAAGAAAATGAAATGTTCTTATAATCGCTTATTCATCTGCACTTTTGTTGTTCGATCAAAGATAACTAATTTGTGTAGCAAACAAAAATAACGTAAAAACACTTTTTAAATTGTTTGGTATTTTTCACATATCTTTCAATAATAACTGATTGAATACAAATAAATAATTAAATTTCTAATACAGTTGCAAAAAATTACGCTCTACGAATTTCAAATGACCAATCAAATAAAACAGGGGTTAAAAAATATTGACAAAGTAAAGAGAAAGTAATTGTATCATAAATATAAACCGAAAAAATTGACATTGTGAACTCAAAATGAAAACGATACTTTTTTTATTTTAAAATAAGTCGTACATTATTATGGGAACTGGTTTTTAATAGAACGTTCGTGAAAAATATACTGTGGTGTGTTTTAATTTTTATATAAAATTGATTAATTAATATTTCCACTTTTCATCAATCTTTTATGCACATATATAAATAAAATAACGTATGACGAAATTGTATAAATGTAAATGTTTTTCTATCATCAAATTAAATAAAAAGGCATATAAGATATATAAATTATAATTATGTACAGCCAAAGAGATTTAATATATCATACTAATTATAAAGATAACACTTAAAACATTGGTTTCATCATACAGTGTATGTTAACTGCCGAAAAATTACTTCATCTTCATCTCTATCTCACATTCAAGTTCCGATTATATACGTTTTGAATGCTTTAAGGAGCCACTGAAAATTATGAACATAATATGAAATCTCTTATCTAAATGTATTGAATCTCATTACATAAGTTATCTTTGGTCTTAGATTGCATAAGCTTTGCGTTCCTGACGTGACATCATATTTGGCAATTTGCGAAATTGCCTAACGTGTAACTCTATACCACTATGGATTCCATGACGGCTCCTAATGCCTCTGAGACAATACATGGCAAAGGTGTATTTTACACACAACCGGTTTCCAATTAAGCAGATTGAGTGCAGTTAACGATGCCGCCGTTACGAGCGCCTCCGGCTGCTCAGCCCCTGTTTATTTCGGGGTTAACTCGAACTGTCCTATTTTATGGTCTGGGATGGGAGCGCACTGAAGCGCCATCTAGCTTGCGGTGATCACGTCAGCTTTAAATATTCACAAATGCATTTATCCTAAGTGGATGTATGTTTAGGCGCTTGTGCATGCCCTGCTTCGCATAATATAATCTTATAATGTTCTAATGAATACGTACTGAACCTGTTAGTCGTACATTTTATTTTTATACTATGCATTTTCTACTGCAAATTTTAGTACAATTAGTTATATAAGGATCTAAAAAGTACAGATTAATCAGCTCGGCAGTCAAAATAGTCCTCACTTAATTCTAAGAAAGTTATGCGTAATCAAGGACCTAAGTCTGACCATGATATATTCCAAAAAAAAATAAAGCCCAATTTTTTTTCTTAGTATTTGTTTAATCTAGTGACTAGTAAGCAACTAATTGCATCATTAACATTTATAGTAATAATGTATTCACGCATGCCCATTCTATTATCACGGGAGACTCGCAAAAAAAGACTCAAAGAATTCGAGTGTAAATCATCAAGACTCCAAGGCCGGAAAATTGCATTACTCAAAATACGAATTTTGCTATGGACATAAACCGAATATCCTCAATTAGAATCAATGTAGCAGAGATGCGATATCTTTACGGTATGTGCGGAAAGTTCTTTAAAAATAAATTTAGAATGAGAACGGTGTGGTTTGAACGGAGATATAATTAATGGAGCAGAAAATTGTATTTTACACTGATGTAATGAATAAAAGTAGGGTTGAAGGTCTAATGTCGTTACCACCAATATACCATTGCTCAATCGTAGTTTTGCTTTTTTAGGTATACATTGCATACACATTATCACTGCCACGGATAAAAGTGTCTTTTTCTGCTGATATATATATATAAATGTAATGTTACGATGTTAGTTCACGAAACTTCAAAACTACTTACATAACCGAATTCAATGAAATGTTGCGCACTATATGTAATTTGGTCCCAATAAAAGATAGGATAGTTAATATTTTACGAGAACCAAGGAAGCAATAAAGTGTAGACCAAAATTAGAATCAAGTGCACGATCAGAATCGGACTAAAGACCAGTATCGAAATCAGAATTCAGAGTAGGACAAGAATCGTTATCTAAGAGAGATCCAGAAGGGGTTCGAAATCAAAAGCGTTACCGCGATCGGTATCAGAGCTAGTCCGATGATGCGTGAATACCAGAAATGGGATAGCGAACAGAATCGTGATTAAAAACGTGATCGGTCGATACATAAGATAACGCAATTTACAATTCATATACACGCGCGTGCGCGAGTGCGTGTGTGTGTGCGTGTGTGTGTGCGTGCGTGCGTGCTGTGTGTGTACTTTGATATTGTGAACAGTTCAGCACGTGTACACGAGCGCCGTTGAGGCTTTTGAACCAGCTTATAAAACGCTAAAACATAGATTTATTTATACAAGTCACAGCTTATTTATTATCTTTGGTTTCCAAGTCTGTATTCCTACTTCACTGGAGTACATACCATTAATATCAAATAAATTCCTTATAACCAAAGCATTTATTACTATCTTGCAATAAAATATTTTTATCATAATATCATCGCCCCCCTTATCCACTTATTTATATCACCACATCCTGTATATAATGTAGTATATAAAATGGGCACTATTAATTTTGAATAAGATCCGTTCACACGAGCCGCAAACGTCCACCGCATTTTCGGACACCCCCGGCAATAAAGCTGTCAATGTATGAAGATTTACTACTGAGTGTGTTTCGTATTAATGCTACGGAGGTCCCTGCTGGAATTATTGTATGGGCGATGTGTGTTGGTTACTTAGTGATATAAGTATTTGTTTCACCTGCAGCCTGGTACGAAAACGGGCCTAAACGTCAATTAACTTAATTAAGGGACTTAATGATATATTATAACAGTAATATTAACTAATTGCGATAGTTTCAAAATGGAAAATTATTATTGCGGCAAGCCCGCACTAGCAAATTTACAAGCATCTTTTTGTTTGGAATCACATCCCCCATTCCCTGCAATTGTATTAAACAACCATGACTAGTTAAACTACTGTAGTTGCTAATTAGGATGTTGTACGAAGTATCATTCAATTGTCTTGCTATCTTTTAAAGTTATTTTTTTTAATATCTATAAATTTGACTCAAGCAGTCATGCTGTTGAAACACTTTTTTGCTCTACTCTTTGTTTGTAATAATAAAGTTAAAACCATTAATGTAATACGTATAATAGTCGAGTGTTTTACTTATTTAGTGACATCATTACAATTATGTTCCGATTGCAACCTCACCAGTGTGGACGTAGAATAAATATCTTCATCTGTTCTCGATTCCGATCCGCGTAGCGCTCTCGGTTTCTACAAGTCTCTTTTGTACTTAAAACATCGTTTCAACACATAGTCCTAATCCAACTGAAGCCAAACATGGCCTACGACTCTGGTCAGCTTAAAACATTGTAATCGACATATAATATATTCTTAAGTATATTGTGGAATATATCTCTACAATAAAATTTGATCATATGCAATGGAATCTAAACGCATATCTCATGACAAGCATCGTCGATGGCTTTACTTTGCTCTTCCAAAATCATTTAATATTTTTAGAAACGTTTTAAAATATATTTCGTTATTTTTTGTACCAAACTATCGCACCTAACCTTAGAATTGTAGAAATATACTCGGTGGTTTAAACCATGAAATTCCATCAAATACAAAATTACGAATAATTAACTTACTTATTAAATAAGATAGTGATTATGTTTCACTTTCTTATTCATAGTGTTTGTAAGGATATAAGAATTATAAGGAAAATCAAAAAAGTAAGGAAAAAACGCCTACAAAAGAAAATGCTAAAAGATAAGTACGATAGAAATGGAGGAAAGCTTTTTCTCTACTTTTTTCCTCGTACTTAAAAGCACCAATGTAAAAAGATAAACTGAACAGCGAAAAGCTTTATAGAGTATCAATTGTACCGGCTCAGGTGGATAATGACAGTCATTATGCGGACATCCTTTTGTCCGGCCGCGATCCGTCACGCCCTAATTGACCGCCTCCGCCACGAGAAGGAATCACGGGGGAGGAATTATTGCAGGAAAAATATCTCATGCGCATACTCATCTCCGGGAGGCGCAGAGGGCCCCTCGATCGCAATAACTGTAATTATAATGACTGCGATATGAGGAGAATGCAACGATGGAAAACGTATTTGAAATAGCGCATGTCAATAAAATGACTTTCTCAAGTTCGAAAGTATCGGTTGTTATTATTTTCAAAAATGATGTAAATGTGCATATTTTATTTTAGCAAATTTTTTAATAGTATATATAGTTTTCGCCAAATGATTTTTCCGGTATGGAGTGTGTTAATTTCATAACGGCAAGGAGTTTGTAAATGTCGGTATGGAGTAGCAATAATATTAGTCGCATTGCAATAATTGGGTACAAAAACCGCAAAAAGCGAAACAAAAGGAATGATCTATGTTTTCAATAATATTACGTTACAATATAGTCCCAGTGATAAAAGGATTTTATCAAATTACTTTGCTGGTATGAAGTTAGCATATTGTTGAATATCAATATCAATGTCATATAATATTATTGAAAATATAGGTTCTTGTCCAAGGCTTGTTCACTCATTTATGATGTCAACTATGCAGTTATTGAAATGCAATTAATCTCATATCATATTTAACATAGAGCGTAAATTAAACTCTCAATTCAATTTATCGAAACAGCTTCAGCTGGGAACTTTATAAGAATTATTCACAATTGTAATCAGAAATGTGACTATTTAAGAGCGGTAGCAGAGCGATCAGCGTGTTTCCTTCGAATCGAATGGAGCTCGAATACTTACTACAAGCGATAAGTTTTAACTCAAATTAAATCACACCATCGTCTCTGCACCTTAGAAAGCACATTGAGTCGTTGATTTCAGACTATCACCACATGAGCGACCACTATCGTAAGCAGATTCCAACGGCACCAGGCTGGCGTAAAAGGTTCAAGGTCCGAGCCCTTAGATATGAAATAAATAAAATTTACGACATACCACAACTATTCCAAATCAACTTGCACAGCATCTGAAAAAGATCTGGCAGACATGCATACAAATACAGAATTTATTTTGTAGTTTGTCGCTTGAGAAGTCAATTCACCTATTTGTTTATTGCACGCTACTGCTCAATTGATAAATAATTCACACCAAACCCATTAATAAAAATGTCATCAGAAATCATTGAAAGACTTTTAAGTATAATGTAGTGCTATGTCACCTACTAGCATAAAGCGAATCTATAATTTGAAATTCCATTCCATTAATTAAACACAATAATTTAATTTCAGTACAAATGCGAAATTGCCACATTCAGAACTTAAGGCATGGCGTTTGAAAGAAAATTCCACTGTACGTAATAGTTATTAACCGTCATGCAGTCACTAATGTACAATTACAAAGAAAATACCTTTCATCTAGAGCTAGTACAGGAAAACCAGCCTTGTTGTAAACTTCACTAATATTTCAAACATCCTGAAATTACTGGCTCACCGTTTACAGGAAATGAGACGAGTGCAGGAGTAAAAAATAGCCCGTTGCGGGGCGCGACCGGCGGACAAAGAAAGTCCGAACAATTTTGTACTCGAATAAGAACTCCCGGATTATAAACATGGATTCATGAATAGCCAGCATAGGAGGATGCGGCTTATAAACTGCTACAATCACAAGTCCCATTTACATGATTTCAAAAGATTGGGGACTTTTTACTTACTTGCCTCGCAATTTTAAAACGAAAAAAAATTTAAAATCACTGATGTTAAAGTAACTAGCTCGTTTCAATCGCGATGTTGTTTCCTTACGTTCAGTAAGTGAGGATGTTCATGGGCAGGGATGATCATCTACTCTTTTTTGATTCGCATGATCATTTGCTCTTGACAAATTTTAATTCTGTAAAAAATGAGGTCCTGACATACATTCATTTTTTTTGCTACCTTTTAATGATGAAATAACGTGTCTTAGGTCGCAAAATACCTAGAGCAGTCCTGAATAGTATAGCCTCAACGCAAAAAAATAATACTGCCCCTACCGATCCATCTGTTAAGTGTAACGTTTAGGTACCTGTGAAGATGAGGTACATTACTAGCACTAGACTCATTGATCTATAAAAAAGAGAAGATGCACAGTTCTGCGCTCAAAAACGGCCGCAGTAAATGAGTGCTAATACAGGCAGTTTAGCACTCATTGCATTTAGTGTCATTTTGTCATACCTTCCGTTACGACGTGGAAGTGGTTTGTAAAAAAAATGTGAAAAGAACATGCAAAAAGCTATGAAAAAGATGATTTTTGAATTTACGATAAGCAAAATTTAGTTTATTAATAATAGGTGCTCAATCAAGAATAAATAATGAGTTTTCGATGAGTATTTTGTATTTATTCATTTAAAGTAGCATCAAAAGTCGAGATATAAGCCGACTTAAAAGAAATAGACCTATTCAATACCGGTCTTGTATTTCTTGCGTTGTCACATTATGTAGTCGCTTAAGAATAGAAACTCTGTTCTTATAATAATGGAGTCGCCTTTTTTTATTTATTATTTGTTTTATATTTATACGAATCTTAAAATTACCTCTAAAGGGAAATCATGAAATACATTGAACCTATTCAATAAAAAAATATGCTTATTACATTTATTTTTCAGCAAATTGTATAAATGTATTATGTTCTTACTTTTTTATATAAATAAATAAAAATGTTTAAATTACTATATTCTATACATTTTAGAAATTCTCAAGTTCTTTCATGTACATTTTCACCGACATTATGAGATTAAAAGTTCATATTAATTTTAATCTTTGGTGAGTACTACATTAAGCTTTATTATGAAGAAAAAATATCACAATTCTTTTTATACTTTCAACCAAAACACAATAATAAAGATCTAAAATAATATATATTTTAGAACAGCACGTGTAAATTATAAAAAAAATAAGGTTTATTGTCTCCCAACAACATAATGATTCATACTTGTTCCCTGTGCACTTAAAAATAGACCTTATGTTATGATATTTCAGTTGAAATGACAAATTATAAATAATGTTCTTTCACTTCTTTTTCTTTAGCACTGCAAAATAGTATCATAAAATGTGAGACAGAAACATCAGATACACTTTGAGCCATTTTTCGCCGTGAATATAGTATGCGATTGGGCATATTCTCTTTTTTATACATCTATGACTAGACTACTATAAACTTATCATCATGACTGATGAGGATAATCTTTTAATCCAAGTGTATATCTGATTTTATAGTATTTTTTTACTAATTTAGCCAGAAGTAATTATGCAGAAAAACTACAATTCCTCATTATATTCGATTGAATATCATATCCACAAATTTAATAAACCAATGCAATAGACATTGCATATTATGCATATACAAATAGTTTTCAAAGGCACGCATTACTTGATTCATTAAGCATTCTACAAGAATTATGAAGCTAATGAGAGTGATAACTACATCCTAGCTAGAGTTTCTTTTCTTAATGGTTGATAATATACTAGCATGCTACTTAACTAGTTATTCGGTCCTAATTTGATAGGTTAAAATTTCTTGCTAAATCATTTATTTTAAGTTTGATACTACAATAATGATTAAGATAAATGGGAAATTACAAAGTCTTAAGCAATGGGATCTTTATTTTTAATAATATAATCATCAAAATCGCTCTTAAAAGAATTTTTAGAAGATGGTAGGAATTGGGTTATGATAATTAGATAAGCCTGGCTTTTGAAGTGATAGCAATGACAGTATTCTATTTGATGGTGTTTTTTTCACCATCAAATAGAGTAGAATAGAAAATAGTAAAGTAAAACAATTCTCCATGGCCCTTTCATTATTTTAATATCACTGGCTTAGTAAAAGATAAACCAGATGGACAACCAAGCAGTTAACAGTTCTTACCTTACCTTGAACACAATTTGCACAGTAATTAAAAATCAAGCCATCTAAATTTTTAACTACAGCACAAATGTTAAATTACTATAAAAAAGAAGTAGTCAAAAATTTCGTAAGGATAATTGTGGCCTTTTTATTTTTATACTGAACTCACCATACACATAATCACAATTGATTTTTTTTTCATTTACTAAATTTCATCTATATGACATTAAAATGAATTGAACATAAAGCTATTAGGCAATCAATTTATTCATATCCTTAAAAAACCAATCAAACATAACTTTATTTCGTAAGTAATACAAATTCACTTGAAATATGTCATTACGTCTTTATAGTACAATATGTCGCAGATAGACTACACCTAATCCTTAACGGCCCACGGCTAAAAAAGCAACAGAACCATTATTTAAAATAACTAAAGCATTTGACCAATTGAAATCAAAATACTGCATATCGAATACCCAGTAAGTCAAAAAAAGTTGTCAGAATGCCATATCCACACCTTACGTCTGTTCGTGCTCCGGGAGATCGCAATGATACCTCGATGGCCATCGGCCACACAAAGGCGGGCTTTGTGAAACTCCCTCACGGCACTTACGAAGTTTTTCCCAAAGCTTTCATGCATTCTATTAAAAAATAGTACAGAAGAACTATGCTTAATCCGCTCCGAGCTCACGACGTAACATTAATAAGCCATTACATTTGGCTGATTCCATACGAGGCTACTTTTTAGGTATAGCTCTATAGATAAACGTACTCGTTTTGCCTTTTTAAATTAAGGAAATGTATTATTATAAGACATGAGACATGTATAGTTCAATAAAGTTATGGCCGGGCGGTTAGCTCGCTACCTTCGAATCGACAAGCTGATTGGTTCAATCCCTCTCCACAAACGAATTGATTGGCGACTTGTCGGTTAATTTATAATGCAGAACTTGATAAAACAAGTATCTTATCAAACTTTCGGGTCACTATCGAGTCAATTCGCAGAAGCTGAAGTCAACCGAGCTAAGCGTTAAAAAGATGTATAATCATTTAACATGTTAACAATAGCAACATTTTCATATTCATCTTATTCACTATATTTTCTAATTACACTTTAAACATGTGTTTGTTTTTGTACGCATTAATGACACAATTTGGGAATCGATTTATTTTGTCCTTCTCTGTCACTTACTATAACGTGATAAATGTTAATAATTACAAATCAATAAAAATGACCAACATTATCGTTATAATATTTGACTGTTTAAATATATGCTCTACCGCCTGCTGTAGAGACTACGAAGAATACTAGACGATGTTGGTTGTCAGATACGTTGTAATGAAACAAAAGTGTGCTCCATATTGAAGCTGAACATAATGAATTAATGTAAATGCAAAATTAAAAAAAATCCTTAGAATAGTACAAACTAAAGTATTTTTTTTTTTTGTAAAGGAAACTAAACGCAAAACTGCGTGTAATGTAATGTAATATAAAATTAAAAGTTTAAGATGAAATATTTAATATATTATTACTACTAGGTATCCATGACCAAACAAGGACCAAGGTTGGCGTCAAAACCGCTATTGGAATGGAATGGAACCAAAATTGAAATCGATAGCAGGAATGTCATTGGGAGTAGAATTGACAGCGATAATGGCTAATATTAAAAATGAAGTGATTTATTCTAAGCACTAACTCATTTTACACTTAAGATCTTAAAATTAATATTTCCAGAAAACAATAAAATAAAAACAAAACGACACAATATTCCAAAACTGTGAACTCTCGCATCGCTTGCGCACAAATTCAAAGCTGTTTTTCATATCGCGATCGTATTTCCATCCGTACAATAACAAGCGCCCTCCCGCGGGCGGGGCGCCCCGGGCCGCCGTATTAGCATGCGGCCGAGCTCGGGGCGACGGCGTGCCTTTATAACGTATAGGAACTCTTTGTCAGCGGAAAGCCACCTTCTCTGGATATATACAGAGTGCTAGTAATTTTACTAACTGAATATCGAAGCAAAAATAATTGAAACGTAAGCTGTTATAGGATATATTATTATTACTTATAGCAAAAATTTAAAATATTATATTGAAAATTAGTTTATTACATTTTTCTAGTAAGAATATCTAATTTACGTCATTTTCAGGCAGTTGGTCGCTCAAAATTACAAAGCATGTACGTATGCAAAGATATTATCTATTATTTTGTAAACTTTAGTGTTAAATGTGGAATTGAAGAAATTGCATTTGTTCTTACCATATCATATATTTACACTTAAAGTAACAGAAATTTTGCACTATAAATAATAGCTCCGAACAATATTTTGTGTAGTTGATCATTTGTAAGCAACAAACACGTGTTTTAAAAGATCTTAAACCAATTTTTTGATGAACTAGAGACTTAAAACTTTAACTTTAACTAGCTCAGAACTGGTTGTCATTAAATACCAGATCACTTTATGATCTGTTGTTGCTCAGTACAAATTTTACAGCAGGTTATGAATTGAAAAGTTAACCACACACTTAAGACTTTTGTATAGCTATATTGCGTACAAGATATGAAAATTATCTTTCGGAATAGAGAAAAAATATAGATAAAACTGTGAAAAAAAAGTTGGAATAAAAAACATGTATATCATTTTTAAAACCAACTAAAAATTATAAAATAATTTCTCCTATTTATGGCAGAATATATTAAATGTATGACATAATAATGAAACCGGTGAATGTCTTCAGGGCCATGCTAGCCTCAATAAAGTTTTTTAAGAAGTAGGTCTAAGTATGAACATGGACAAGAAGAAATCGAGAGTCTAATGCCCATGTCCTACCTATTCCAGTGATAGATGACAACTCTCCAATCTTAGCTGTAGACGAGTTCGTCTACTCGAGATAGGCCAATTATTAGTTAGATCCAAGTTCGATAGGGTTCGAAAGAACATGAAGTTACCAGCTTGCTTAGGTAGCGTTTGACAAACTGTGCAAAGTACTTCAATGCTTTAAGAAATATGTTTTTGAACAATGTTTGTAGCCAGTAAAGATGTACGGATTCCAGACGTGGTGTTTTAATGTCGGTCTCGTAAGCAAACTAAACGTCACTCGAAGTGCTATAGAAAAAGGCCGTGGTAAAGGTCGAAAAGAGGAAATATGAAAAAAAAACTCACAAAATCAGCAAGCAATAGCAGCGGACAGACCACATCTCTCATAGACCTACAACCGTTGGAGTAGAAAAGTTATGGAGTTGGGACCTCAAACTGGGCATCACAGCGCGGGACGGCCTCCCACTAACCGACTGGACCGAAAACCTGGTAAAGGCCACCAAGCATGGCTTATGGACAATCTGTATTAGATTAGGAATTTTCCTGAGGCTAAAAATACGTACGAGGCAAAGAAAACTTTTTGTTCCAATTAGGTGATTTCATAAACGTGGTATATTTTCAACATGCATTAGTAAAAAAAATTATTCCCTCAAAACAAACACGAAAACGTTTTCTAGGAGGTCCGCATTGAACATATTAAATAATTATTTATGTCTATGTAATATGACGAATCATCCTGTATATTGACAGTAATCGTGAACGGGAGCGCGTATAGCATTCATGCGATCAGCTACCGAAAGAAATATATCATCGGGTGTGTCATCAAGTCATAAAATATTTATGACGTTTTCGCTGCGTATCTACCTGCCTTCGCATATTTTAATGTCGCATTAGTCATTAAAATTTATTAGCAGATATACGTATTTTAAATAGATTTCGTTTGAGAGGAAAGAAATACCGAATTTATCATAAATATATCTTCATTCATTTACAGTGAAGCGTATCGTGTTAAATTGTATCATAAAAAAAATTGGCAAAACAACTTTGTATTACAATTAGTTTTTGGGAAAAATACGACTCTTATTTATTACCTTATCATGGTGATGACGTTAAATAAAAAAAAGTGTTTGCGTGTGAGCTCCGACGCACGACTTGAGTTTACTCCCTAAGTACGATTGTCTATGAATATGCAATAGGCATAGAGGGTAAAAAAACGTATCTCTTGCATGTAGCATGTAGATATGTATTCAGTTCACATTTTTCATATTGTCTTGCTAAAATATTATACACCAATCACGTTTCATAAATATATTATATATTACTTATAGTACATGAACACATTGATAGGAAGGTTAATTAATTTTACTATTTATATAAGTTTCAATATTAATTACATCAATACTCTCGTCATTATTAATCGCAGCATCAAAAGGTTTGTGATAACTAAAATACGATATGTGAACGCCAGTAGATAGGCGACTTCCGAATTGTGAAATTTTATATAGAGATAAATAGTTTATGTTCTCAAATAGGATATAAGACTAATATAATAAGATTATATTATATTACGTTACATTTCACTACAACACACCACACCACTATGTATTTGAATATAATTATTGTCATCGATAATTAATAATAATAATAATTTTAACTGACCGGACTGGAACTAGATAGATAAGAAACAAAGAAATTTACGGTTTTTTTTTAGCAAAACTTGTAATTTTTGAGTAAGTTTATTTAGCTTTGTACAAAAAGATATACAGGTTAAGCATTTTTAACTATATTGTCGTTTAATTGGTCGTCTAATGTGAGTTATTCTACTTTAAACGTCATGACAAATTAAAATTGTACTGCTATTAGCATACATATTATTCTTCAGGCGCAGCACCAAGGTATGATCCAAAAGGTAAATAAATCATCAATACAATCTCCAATCTCGGACATCCAGAGAACGGTAAGAACGAGCAAAGCTCTTAAATGCATCGACGACGCGATCGTGCTGAAAATTCAGATTTTACGGTATTGAATGGAGTGTGAACCGTTTTATGTGGACGGTACCTACTTACCTTTGCAGTTGTTTGCATTGGTTTTATAGAGTTTGACTTCTTGGCGCATTTGATATTTTCATACACTAAGAATTTAATGTTATAAAGCCATCGCAAATAATTGTTAAGGTAAGATACCTTTTTTTTTATATTTCATTTTAGATATCATCCTTGTGCGTGATCCCGTGTAGTCATTTAGAGGAATACTATATGTGAGAAAATAATAAAACAAGGATAGATGAAATTGGGAATTCGTTTAATAAATATCTTAAGTTTTAACATAGCCACAGTTTGATAAAACACCATCAATCGTAGGGCCATTGGGTCACACGGCCTGGCAAGGCATGGGTACCGGTGATTATCAGATAGTAAAATTACAAACTATGCCAGCAGTACCAGCAACCAAAATTTTTTAGCACTTGACTTCCATGTTTGTTATGTCTTTAGACTTTTTCTTTGGTGTTTTCCCATTAAAAAAGTCGGACCATTAAAAAAAATCAACTAAGATAGTTCCGCTCTGTAAATCATTGCATTGGTCCTCGGTGAAATTGAGCAACATATTTTACAGACATTTTCTCTTCACTACTATTATTCTTGTTCTATGGTAATTTAATATTTTCGTTTAGGTCTTACTATGAACTAAAAGTGATGCTCTATCCTAGATTTTACATTTTTTTTCAAAATCTTTAATTACATAGTTTCGCAAATAACTGGAACAGACATATTTTTTTATACAAAATATTTCTTAATTTTGTTTTAACGGGCTGTTTATTATGAACATTGTATGGTGAAATTTGATCTTAGTTTATTTCCTTCAGTATCATAGTAACTTGTTTTGATAGATTCTGGGGATCCTTAGCCTAAGGCAATTAGCGTCGTACGAAGTGCAGCCGGCCGGCAAATTAGCTGTCAGCGGCCCGATTCCTGCGTGCCGATATTGGCCATTGTCATGACAATATCCTCGTGTAATATACGTATTTACGAATGTACAGATGCCATACATTCATTGAAGATAATCACGAACCTATTTTTCATGATCACCAAATTCGTGCACAAGATAGTGAGAACTTAACAATAAGTTGTTGATCGAATTGTTTTGGAGCCCATCGGAAATAAACTGCAACTTTTTTTTTTATTTATGGATTAATATATAACATATTGGAAAGTAAACAGAGATTTTAAATGTTAAAAATAAAATTAATACACGTTATGAAATGACGGTAAACTTTTCTTACTCTAAATGAAATTGATAACTTCAAAATAAGAGTTAAATATCAATAATAGTTAAATATTAATCCATTACTAGAAAAAATAAAGTTTATATATCCGATCCCACTCAAGCAAAGCTTTTGATCATTTAATCTGCATTTAACATATAAAAAATTCATATTTTTTTAAATTTCAAATAAATTGAACGTTTTTTAATGTCCTGAACTTCTCACAATTACAACCGTACAATAATCTGTACACCAACCAAAATTGATTCGATTTTTTTTATAGCAAATATTAAAAATAATAGAAAAAACTATACGAAAATTATTAAATGCGAGTAGTGAAATTGTAGTATGTAATTTAAATTTACATCTGCACAGAAGTTAAAGAAAGTACCCGTTGTCAATGCCATCAGGCCCAAGACTCAAACTGTAGTACGCTTTGTACTATTGTCCCTCTGGACAATAGTACAAAGCTTATAAAACTACTTATGAACTGTGTAAGCTTTTAGATGATATATAAAAATAAGTTTATGTGTGAGAAACTTCTTTTTACGTCATTTTATAGTTCACATACTACCTAACTACTAATAAAGAACGAATTTCATAGACACACAGCTTATACATATTTTGTAGAGCGATAGCGGAAACGCTCAGCTTTCATCTTTATGGCTGTCTCAAATTTTATTATCTTTAGCTTCTAATTACACTTCTCCACTTTACTACCGCTATACTTTAAGCATTTTATCAACGAAGTGCCCGTTTCACTAAAACCATGGTCCATTATTAAAATAAAAGATTACTAAGCACAATGGCAAAACGGAAAAGCGCCAATTGCGTTCGATCGTTTTAATTCTCTTCTATCCACCTTATTAATTATTAAGCAGTTTTAATTTTCAATTTATACTACTACATAAATCTGTAGCGTCTGTCTGTATTTTTATTCTAAAATTTCCTGATAGATGTTCGTTTTATGACTGACTCCAATTCCACCATTTTTTAAATTTTTTGTTTGCCTGTCTGTCTGCATGTCGTTTTATACCTGGATGGGTACTCTGATGGAAGAATGGCTAGATCGATCGTTATGGTAAATGTTATCAGCAGTGGTATACATTAAGGACGTATAGGTAATTGCGCAAGTGATAAGTTACTGTCTGTTGGTTTGTCTATTTCTCTGTCTGGATCTTTTTTTTTATAATAAAAAAAAATCGATCATGAGGAAGATTGGTTTATGGTCAGAATATGTAATTGCGTAAATGATAGATAGGTTACTATTTGTCTCATTGTCTATCTGTATATATGTTCCTTTAACTTAGGAATCATTTCACCAATCGTTATGAAAATTAGTATTCAGGTACTGAATGGTAACATGTGATTTCGCATGTATGTTATTTTATAATTTAAGAACAGTTTGAGTGATTTGATGAAAATAGTGTACAGACAGATCCTGTAATTGTAAAAATAATAGGTTTTATATTATTTTCATACATTTTAGGTTACCAAAAAAGATGAAGAATTATTTATTATTTCTTTAATAGTCATATTCTTTTGTTTTTATGTAGGTGCTTATGTGTGAGGGTAATTTATTTTATATCGGAGTTAAAGAGAATTGAATATTGTATGAAACTTTACGGTTTTGAAAAGTGGCAAAAAGCGTCTTTCACGATTAGGTCGGGAGAGCGAGGTTTTGTAAGGAATAAAACTGTGTATTTCTGTGTTTTTTTTTGGCCGCTTAAACCAATCATACAATTACTATGAAACTGGAGATATGTTATGGGTACTCGGGAATAGGAAGATTTCTGAAAAAGGAAACTAGCATACATATCTAACGTTGTCTGTATATTATTACTATTGAACTACTAAACCGATGCTAAGAAATACTTCATTGATAAAAAAACTCCTTGACAAAAACAAACTATTGACGTTTCACTTTGGCTTCACGTTCATATTTGTATTATTACAGATTTAAAAGATTCTTTCACTTATAGATAGAAACACTATCCCCGTGTAATATAGCGTAGATTTTATTTTGAGACTATAATTTACCCCGGTTTAGTCCAATTGGAACTGTGACCGGTAATGGAATCATATGTCAAACGGGACTATGAGTAGAATCCATAGCAGAGACTGGGAGGGTTCGAAATCGAGAACAGGATCCAGATCAGAATCAAGATCGTAATCGGAATTGGAATAAAAATACATCGAAATTAAAAGCAGGATCAAGACCTAAAGCGGGGTTAGAATTAGAATCTACTTGAATCGACACCGAGTTCGAAATCAAAACTAATACAAATTGGTATCGAGAACGGACCGCGATCAGAATCGATAAAAGGATAGTGATGAAAATAATGATTAATTATCGTAATTAATAGATACATAAGATGAAAGAAATCGTTCTCAAAACGCGGGCGGACACTAGTTATTAATATTATTTTGCATCGATATTTAACATCTATTATCCCTTTTTAGTTTTTTTCTTTCATTGTTTAGTATTTTTAATTTTCCGCTATGAAAACTGAAAAATTTTCATTAAATTGGTAAGTTACTGTTTTCACCCCGATTTTCGAAAATAAAATTTTCACTCTATCTTTTTGTTTTAGGGTACTAGGAATCTATTTCGACCATTTTCCGAGTGGTGTCTGTATGTCTCTACGCGTGTGTTTGTGCGTGCTGCTCGTGTGCATGCGCGTCTGCGTGTGTGCGTATGTAAACCTCTCAAAATCTTTGAACAGATTAACAGATAGAAACAGTGATTTTTGTGTGAAAGTGATTCTTTAAAAATAACGTGCGGAATTTTAATTCATTAACGTTTGGCCCTCAATTATTTTTTTTATATTTCAAAAACTGCATCGGATGCCATAAAATTGATAAAAATCGAACATCGCAATTGAAAAATATAGTAGTTGAAAAGTTTCAAAAAAGCGTTTTGTACATATATACATTTTAAAACTTGAAGAATCTCAAACGTATAAGAAATGTATTTTTGAGCTCAAGGAACTTGAAAAAGCTCTAAAATCATTCTCTCAAACTTAATTAACTTATTAATTTATTGCTACTCTGTTTTTTAACGCTTTGAGCTCGAAAGTAGAAAGAAGTTTCAGTGATGACGTAAACAGGGTGAAATGTCATTCAAACTTTTAAGCTCAAAAACTAATAGACAATATTTATAACTCAAGGAGCTCAAAGATACATCGATAAATATCATAGCAGTAAGTTTTAGGGATGTCCTGCAGGGACAACCGTTTTACAGCTTTTTCTTTTTGTTATGTTACTATAAATATTTTGGATTCATCAAAACTGGTATCATTTAATTTTAACAAGGATCCATATTAAATTTTCTTATAAAATCTTATTATATAGTATGCAAATATAAGTCAAACCAAGATGTATCTTATGTGTTTCGCCTGATCAACGTGTATATATTAAACGTTGTTACTGGCGCAACTGTTGACAATGTGGAGGGCGTGAACTTAATTAACTACCAAGGATTAATTAGACAAACTCAGTGCTATTAGGTCTTGTAGAGATGTAGGTATATAGAACATCTTAGTAACATAATATCGTTCTCCCAAGTAATAATCGTGATGAAAATAAATGATGTCACATAAGCGAAATAATTATCTAAGAATTAAGAAAAGGACTTGTATTTATTCTTATACTTTAAAATTACTTTTCTGTGTTTGTCTTATATTCTGATATGTTTATAGTTATTTTTATGGTCTTATATTTATGTACAGTTACTGCTTCGCGTTTTTGCATTGTCGGATAAGATTTTAACCATCACATTGTTGATGCACACCCTCCCACAATCTTTTATTTTAGATTGTGAACCTTAAACCTAAGGTCTCCACTTTGAAGGAGTGCGAGTTTAGGATTAAGGATACAACAACCACCCTCACCGATTCAGTGTTAAAATCCGTCACCGACGTCTTAACGTGCTTTCTGAGGCACTAACAGAATGGGTTCAGTTTGGCTTTAGAGAAAAAGCACTGGTCAGTTTACGTCAATTAACGTACGTGGTCAGAATCGAGCCCGATAGTTTTTTATTTGAAGATAAAATTCATAAATACTCAACTAGCACCGTTCAATTTTACGTTTCTGCATTGTACCTAATATAATTTTTTTGGAATTTTCGAACTCAACTTAGAATTTTGTATCTAACTATAACAAAATATTCAAACTGTTGTTAATAAAATTCTTATTTTTTTATAACTATAACTTCTATTCGCCTAAGTGTCCAATCAATAAATAAATAATGAAGTTTTTATACAGAACAAATCCAAAAATATTCATTCTTTTATTCAGTAACATGTTATTCTTCTGCTTTATTGTAATTCAGTTACAGCTATTATACTCTTACTAAATTATTGAAATCTAATTGAATGGGCTGACTTACATTGTTTCGTAGATTATAAAAAGTCTATTTTTTAATGATTTGTTAATTTTATAAAAATATTCCATTAATTATTATGGTACTAAAATAAATAGTGTGCTGGCCAACCTATTTCTTTTAGCAAGAGTATTAATAAGTCCAAAAACGTTTCAAAACCTTCTCGTATGTTCAAGAAAACAGGGTCACCATTAATAATCGATTTTAATACGAAGGTTACGCTATGACAAACATAGACACATTATCAGAATGAGTAACGGTAGTCCTGAGTATGTTTTTGGATTAAGTATTGAATTAACATCACTTGATTCAAGGATAGAGAATTATATTCTGTACCACATTTCAATTTTAAATGATGTTTTTTATTTTGAACAATCAAAACTTTTTCGATTCCATATTTTGTAGAAATCACACTAGTCGAAAACGCAATAAAACATTTGCTATATTTTATGTCGTTCGCGCAGTACGGTTTGACTATCATTAAATCAACGATATACTTCTATTACTATTCTAAGAACCTAGTAAATTACCTGAATATATTCTGGCAAATTATAGACAGGAAAATTACCATCCCTCATTGAATCTGAAAAACAACAGAGAAGATACACTACTGTCATTAGTAGACACCAACACCATACACACAATATAAAAAAATACTTTAGGAAATCATTGCTTGTGCTTTGTTTCAGACGGTTATTTCTTTTTCTTTCCTCCACTAACAAAATATTGCTACACATATAAAGAAAATTATCACCAAAGATGAGCTCTTGATTTTAATTTTAAATACTCATGAATGAACTTGAAATTCTCCCATCCATAACACGCAATATTTCATGTTTTTGTACAAATAGGTATTCATAGTTACTGTACTTTTCAACCGACTTCAAAAACAAAGAAAGAAGTTTTCATTTTATAAATTTTATATTTGTCGTTTCAGAACTCCCGTCATATTTTAACCAATTTTAAAAAATATTTTTTTATTTGACAGGATATATACTTTCTGTTGGGTCTTATTTATTTCTATTCTATTTCTGACGATAAGATCTATGAGGATATCCATGAATAGTATAGGCATACATATAGCGATTTTGGTTTTAGCTGTGAGTCAAGCATTCATAGAGCATAAATGCTTGATTCATAGAGTCATTTACTGACGTGGAATTAATGAAGAGCACAGGTAACAACCGGGAATACTCAAAGATAAGTATTTCACGGTAGCGATATCTCGATGAAGATAGTTAATTGAAATAGAGTAAATTTAAATAAATGATTCTGACAGAAACGGTACCAATGAATGGATCTGATGATGAAACCAGAAGGTAGGCATCTATACTCCATAGTAAAACAATGTATTCTAGCCATGTTTCGGCTTACATGCATATATATATTTATATATATCTCAATGTGTAAAACAAATATATTAATAGAATTCTCAAAAGATGCACGCTGGCTATAAATGAATTCAAAAAAGCCGACTTCAAAAAATGAAGAAGTTCTATCTTGCTCTGTACGATTTTTTTTATATGGACCGATGTCATATTCTTTTTATTATTAGAAAGGGTGTCATCTCGAGATGGTTTCATGGTTGACAAGTCAACATCTGATGATGTAATCTCAGAGAAATAGAGGGATACCCTCAAATATTATTGCCCCCTATAGTTTGTTTGAGTACTTTTTTAGTTATTCAAATTTTTGTGTCTCGCAGTTATCATCTCACGTTGCTGTAATGAAAGCTACAGCACTCTTTAGGAATTAAGGGATAACATTGTGATTTTACACCAGAAATTACTCTTCAATGGCAATTAGTAATACCTGGTATACACGGAATTAAAATGAATGATTTATTAATCTACTTATATATTTTCATGTATTTATATAATTCTAATGAGACAATTTTATCAGAAATACTTTGGACTTTCTATTAATAATATTTATTTAATTTATTTAATTAAATAAGGGTGGATCAATTTAATGTAGAAGTAAATGAAAATATAACCTGTATACATTGTAGAAATTTTGTATTATAGATAATAGGAATAATTTATATAGTTTGTATTAAAATAATTTGGTATTTGTACTACAACAAAGAATGTACAGGCCCTGGAGTGATTACAGCGATACAGCGTACAATTAATTCGCGATCGCAATGCTTTTACATTTATTCCGTACAAAAATAAAGGAAACGCCTGGCCATTTTATTGACCATGGCTTATTCCATATGCAAAGTAGCTAAATTAATTATAAAGTAATAATTACTCGATAAATAAAAAAATGTAAATAAAATAAATTCCGAAAATGCATCGCGCGTCAAGCTCCGAGATCAGGGACCTCGTGGCCACGCGGTTTCCAGTTTTTCTTGATTTCCTCGGGAACGAGCCACGAGAAAAATTCCATACTTCACCAGATTGTGCGTCTAAGCAATCCGCCTCTGGAAACGTCAAAAAACTCGGGGATTGCTCATCTACTTTTCGGAATCGGGACACTCTTTATTACATAAAACCACTTTTTCAAGCTAAAAAAGTCTTTTCATTTTATCACATTTTACGATTTAGACCTCGTTAGATAGCACTTTATATTCCTCATATATGAGTCTTATATCACTTCAATCCGATAATTTTTCTGCACTCAACCGATTTTAAAAGCGGAGCTTGCTATTTTCGTGGCGCACGGAACGGCGTATGGCTAGTGGAGCCATGTTATTGTCAACGTGGCTGCATACGTAAATGGACTAGCTCGACCGATGCAATACCATACTGTCAGAAAATACAGGCGTCAAATAACAGTTTTCAATATTGAATATCGTTCAATGAGTGAGAGTACCGGTAGCCTACTTACTCCTTTTCCATTATCCCTCAACCTTCTTCCATCAACTTCTTCTTTCTCAATCAGCCCACACGTTTCTCCATCACATATCCTATTGCAAATCTGTATTTCTACCCAAGAGGTCGGCAGCGCACTGTTGACTCCTTCTTAGGCGCGAATATCCATAGACAATGGTGACTATTTGTATAAGCTCATTCTCACTTCGATACTGCTATAAAAAAAATTGTTGATCCAATTTCTACCAAACTACACAGAATCACCCACTGCGTTAATCTAAGGATTTCATAAAATGTTATTAAAACAGTCCAGCCGTTTTGGAGTCCATAGAAAACATACCAACACACATCGCCTTTTATGTACATAGATTATGTTACGTGTACCTTTCGTACATAAGTCAAAGACTGATGCCACTAAAATTTAATCAAGGTAGATAATCAATACTTTTTTACATGTAGATGGAGGTAAGACTTATGACTTATTCTAATTTTAAATCAATGTCAATGAGAAAACCTAGGTAACACACCAAGCTTCGCAATAAGGATTCAGTTTTGACTTTTTGAGTAGACAAAATCAAAAAGAGAACTTGAAAGTATTTAATGGTAACAAATTTTAATTATCTTTTTTCTCATGAAAATACAGTTAAAATTAAATACAACAACTTCCATTTGATACAGTACTCTATTTCACACGTTATCACAATTTGTAAAACTGTTTTGGACGCCTATTAAGCAAACGAAAATGTCTATAATTTTTCCGTGCGTCGTAAATGGATTACTAGAAAATTACTCCCGGTTTTTCGTCACTGTAATTGGGTCAGTAAAGCGAAACTTCCACACTCGTTCTGACCACTTGGAGGTTTTCGTGTGCGAAAAAAAGACCCAGTATATCATGAAGATTGCCATCGGTTTTAAGAAGCGGTCGATGTTACCCGAAAGTCAAAATCATTTCAAATATTACAATTATTTCATGTTCTTCTTCGGATACGACTATATTAATCACCACCCCAGCGTTTATGTCAGAATTCTGCGAAAAGTTTTCTGTTTCAGTGTATCGTTTTTGACTTCTTCTTATGTTTTATGCAAAATAGACTATCGTTTTGCAGCCCCTTACGTCATAATCATCATAGAGTATTTAATGAACGTTACCTCTTCTTGCTTTTCTAAGAAAAAGGCGCGTGACCGATTCTTTCTTCACATGGAAGCGATCGACGCTCGTCTCGGCGTCAAAGCCAATTACTACAAGAAGATATCGAGAATTCACTACGTAATAGCATTCTATTCGACCGTGTTGAGGGTCATATACATACTTTCGTACTGTTGGTTTTTTAACGAAACCTGCATCGGGTCAGCCTTCTTGTATATGATTTCGGGATATATACTGTTGGCTGTCGATATTAACCAACTACCGAGGGTGGCCGTATTCGGTATCGTGAGATACAAGATGAATCTGTTGAGACAAAATATAGAGCTGCATATATTCCATCCATCGTTCAAGATTTTCGACAAAATAGAAATTGCGGCCAGGATCAGAAAAGCCCTGTTCTTGTACAAAGACCTTCTAGATGCCGTCGATGACATCTCCGCACCCATTAATCGATTGGTATTATTATTATTTTATTATCACGTTGCATTGCTCTTGTAATTTAACTTAATAAGGTATGTCTATTTTTTGCAGTATTTTATGAGCTTGTTGCTGAGTTTCCCGAAAATAATGCTTCTGATATACAACATTCTTCTTCGCAGCAAGAGTGGGGTAAGTTACATGGTCCGTCCGAGTTTTAGTTTTAAGTAAAAATAAAAAAAAAGTTTTGAAGGGTATGTAAAATAAATAATATGGATAATGAAATTTGGAAGACATGTGTTGTTTATAACTTTTGTCGAAAATTATTTGTTATTATGTTTTCATTTAATAATAATATATTATTTGAAGTATAAATTTATTTAATTCACTTTATGTGATTATTGTACTAAAACGCAACTTGCCAAAATTTTATTCATTTTAGTATTAATTGTTACGCAATTAAATGTATAGCTACAGGAACAATACAAGAATCCTTAGTAACTTTTATAAATCAATAATGAAATAAACTGAAATCATCAAAAAAATTTTAAGACGTATTATATCTGTATTAAAATATGAAAGTCTTATCTACAAACTTTTATCAAAAAATGTATCTATTTATTATATGTATTTATCATCTGAAATGACTGTCTGCCTCTATGTCTTCTTATAAATAAACAAGGGCTTGACCGGTGTTGATGAAATTTAGGACACAGTTAAAGCATGCAGTTATGCAAACAGTACATTATAAATCATGCCAATAATATACCTATATGTTTGTTCATTTGAGTTAATTAGACGTACACGGCTTAATAGATTACAATCAAATTTTGCGTAGAGGTAGATTTTTTAAAAGTACGAAATATATTACTTTTTTTTCTAAAAAGAAATATACTAAAAAATAACTGTAACTTTCGACAGAGGACGAACGTAGGCATAAACATTAGCATCGTATGAAAAAGCAGGACCGTTGACGGGCTATGACTCGGATCAAAGCGGTTCGTAAATTGCTATATAGAATTTACCTCTTAAAGTATTTTACTATTGTAATGTCTTAATTTTCAGATAATCATTTTTTTTATTTATATTGTAGATACAAATAAAAAACGTGTTAATAACCCTAATGTTTCGTAATTACTGATGGATATATAAATATGAAAAAATGTTTAATTTGTATACTTGTCTAAGTCAGCGATCAAAAAACTGTGGCTCGCAAGTCGCTTACGATCTTTTACTTCACTGTTGCGGCTTTTCAAGTTGACCTAAAGTGGATGGTCACACAGCCTCCTCGTACACATTATATGCACGTATTCATGCCTTCAAAAATTAAGAATGCGCGCCTTTTTGGAATTCATGAATGCGATACTAGTATTATGGTTGCTATTCCCAAATTACAGTTTGCCGACCACTAATATAACATAGCATTTGAAAACTTTTTCATAAAAAATAAAAATACTTATTAAAATACTTATTAATTAATTTTATATAACTTTCAAACTTAAAATAATCACAATAACTAATAATGAAAAAAAAAATAACTAAAATAGGATGGAAAATAAGCTCTAAGGAAATTTCTGCAGTTGCACAGAATGATCTACTATTTCTTGTTAATTACTTAAATTAAATTATCTGAGAAAACAAATATATAGATACAAAAAAAAACAAGATTTATAATTATATAGATCTTAATTATTTCTAAATTAGCTAAGACATTATACGAAAAACAGAACGAATTTTCAGGTTTTTACTGTTTCTCAAAAATTAAAACAATTTTGAAATTTTCATGGGTTTATCAATTTTGTAATGACTCTGTTTAGATTATTCCTAGATATTATATTGTATAGAACAATCGATGTGATCATTTTGTGGAGTCGATTCACAACGCTAAATTTTTCAGTTTGATCTCTTTCCTAATACCGCATATATTGATATTTTTTTTCTTTTGTAATTTCCATACCCTAGTTTCGTTATGAACTCTATAGCTAACATCATACATTATTTTGTCTGGATTTTGTTACTGGACTTTGTAAAAAATTCAAAAAGTAGTTTTAACAATTTTCAATAAGTGGCTCTGTCCACTATAAAAAAAATATGGCGCTTGATTGAAATTTTGTTTATATACAAAATTGTTTAGGTGAATAATTATTATCATTTGTGAACCTAATCGGATTTGCTTAAAACTTGATTATTATACTTATAAATACAATGAATGTAAAACGTGCTTTGTCGATTTTTATTTGACCTACAAGAGATGAAAAAGCGTAGCAAAATGGATTTTGTTTTAAAGGTAAAGAATGGTGCAAAGTTTGTATTTAACTTTATATTATGGGAATAAATAAATAATGGAAATTACGCCCCTGAACGAAAGGAGATGACAATTTTGTACTGATAATAATATAAATTGATAAAAATTATTAAAAACATTTAAAACTTTGCTTAACTGCTTATAGACGTAATAAGTTTTTTGGCAACTTAATACTTATAAAAAAAAAATTTGCTTCTACTTAACCATTAATATACTCAACCCAATTCAAGACAACTTAATCTAACAAGTGTAGTCGTCTCTTGGAACATGACAGACCTCAAGCTTTTACATAGCCACCTTTTTAGATTGATTTTTTATAGTGAGATCAGACATCAGCTTTAAGCTGATTTTAATATACTATAATAGTATTTTAAGCATAGAAAAAAGTTCTTTACTTTTATTTATTTGTACAACGAAGTGATAATCACTTCCTACCCGTAACTTTGTGTGTTTTATATTTGAAAATAATTAGGATGTCGAAAATAAGTGACAAATCTAGTAGTCTAGCGAGTGAAACCGCAGGCGCAAAGATAGTTTACATAGTGTATAACTATAAAAAATATGAATAATTCTCATCGGTACATTGAAAACATCCTTAATAGATAAGGCGTTTTCAATGCCCAAATTTGAAATGGGTTTTAGCTATAACCGTTCTTTTTATTGATCTAATTAACAAATCACTTTTGCATTATAGAAGATAACCTGAGTTTTCTATACTTCTAGAGATTTTTGTGGACTGCAGACAAATACATACCGAAATAGGTGAAACTGCAGATGGTCACTATTGTGTGTAAAGTAATTATATTTAACTTTTTTTTTCAGGGCCCGACTGTGGGTTTAGTGATACTTTGTATGGAGGTGTTTCAAGTGGGCCTCTTGCCTTGCCTGCCGGGGATCGCCACCGAAATGGTAGCTGCCGAGACCGACAAAATAAAGTTAACGCTGATGCACCGCCGGCTTTGGACTTGTGGTAATGCTTTTCACTTGCTCCGGGTTTTGTTTCTTATAACTTCTTTTTTGATTCTTTCATTTTATATTGCAGTGTTCTTATTTTTCTTAAAATGAAAAATAATATTTTTGTAGTGAAAACTTCTTTACACGTGTTGGGCATTTTTTTGAAAGGAAAAACCATTGAAGTAGCGACTCTGTTAACGTTTCCGTAACCGACACCTCTTGTACACATATTGTGTATGTACGTTCATAGATTCACATGCATGTTGGCATTTTTTGAGATGGGAAAAAACCATTAAACTCTCGATACTGTTACCGTTACCGTAACCGACACCTCTGTATATAAAAATATACATATATTGTGTATGTAGGTACACAGATACACATGCATGTTGGCATTTTTTGAGATGGGAAAAAAAACACTAAACATTAGAATTTAAGTCATCAAATCTATCTTATTTAGTTTAAATTTGCGTCATGAAAAAATTTATAAACAAAATTAAATTGGATTACTTACAATTTATTTCCCAATAATTAACGATAAATTCGCTTTTTTCTTTCAGATGACAATGAGTGTATGGAAATAGACAACTTTCTGAAATACCTGGAAATGCGTCCATTTAAATACCGCATCTGGAGATTAATCCCAGTAGACTTAAGTCTACCCGTTGGACTAATTAGTCTGTGCACTACTTATCTCATTGTCATTATACAGTTCACACATTTGTACGAGTGAAACTCACGACAGACATTCATAAAAAACTTTTAGCAATGTCTTAGTAAAAAAATTACTAATGAATCGCTAACAGCATTGTGTAAGAATTATACTTATTGTTATTATAGTAATAAAGAGCGATAACTCCAAAGTGGCCTTTCAGTAACAATGAAAAATATTTATTGTCAATTAATATTGGATTATTTTCTGTAGATCCTAAGTTCATTTAAATACTTTAATACATAAATAAGTAACAAAAAATGACTGAATTTTACTTAATGAGTCAATTATAACTTTAGAAGATATATTTTTGCAAATTACTGAACCGGTGGGTTTTTGATTGTCGATAATTTAATGACATATTTCCATCAAACATTATAAAACCTTAGAAGTCCTTGTTGAGTTGATAACTGACGAGCCTAAATTTGTGAGTCGTAATAGAAAAGTTTAAAATTTCGCGAGGACTGAAATTACGTATTCTAAAATAATATTCTAATGAATAATATATACAGCCATTAGTTTATCTATACAAATAATAAAATAGTAAGGAACATAAATCTGTACATTTCATATTTATTGAAAAAAGTAAGTGGTACGTACCATAAACATAATACAAATCCCAAAATAGGTACTTTTAAATTTATTCTTTGTTTTTCTGTATGTTTGTTCAAACAGTACTCAAAAACGAATAGACCAATCTAAACAAAAAATTGTGTGTTTCATTATTATTAATGTATTTCACCTAGGAACAATGTGTCATATCACATTATCTAGGGGTTAGACATAGAGCAAATTCAAGTTCTTTTCTTTCTTTAACTTAAAGTATATACTGAATGGAATTTGACAAATAGTACCTACCCATTGTTAGATTTCTAACAATGCGCGTGACACAGAAAAAAACCTGTCCAACTATCCATACTTTTCATATTTTTATTAAATCCATAATGTTCATGAAAAAGAAGAAATCGACTTTGAAGAAATAAACATTGCGGCTTTGGAGACGTCTGAGATTTTTTATGGGTGATGAAAGACAACAAAAGAATGAAAGACAGCCTTTTTGTCTCTTAAAACGTTGATTGGTATTTTTCATAACCACCACGCGAACAAAATCAGGGCAAAAGCTAGTATAATTCTAAGTTTTTATCTATAAATTTGGTGTTAATGCATTTTATCGGTTTTCATGAATTTTTAATAAATTATCAATATGTTTCCTTTAAAAAAACTTTTATTTGTACAACAAGTTATTTATATGCCTTAAGATATAAACATCTTAGTTGAAAACCATTAAAGTTCTTAAGTTGCAGCGTTTAGGGAACCATAACCGGAGGTTGTAGTGCGCGAGAGCCAATTTGGCGGAAGTTTGCAACAGTTCTCACAAATTGGACTTCCAGACGGAGAACTGAACGCGAAGCCGCGAATGCAACTGCACCTAATGTGGAGACCTGTTAAGTTAGCTGCATAACTCTCGAGTTACTATAACGCTGCCTCTTATGCAAATTTGTGAAATTCATAATTTAGCATAATTAATTAATTTAGTATGTACGCCCGAAAAAGAAGATCATGCTGGTCAACAATCAGAAAATAACTATAGTCGAAATAAAACGTAAATAAATCTATATATACCTATTATTTTCGTTTAAGCATTCAATTATGTAGCTTTTATACGAACATTAACACATGCAGAGAACTAAATTTATGTAGTTTGGATGTACGAACATCCAGTCTTATGCCGACATCTAGACATTATACCCAAACTTCGTTGCAGTTTACAGAGTCCCGGTGCATTGATAGGTACACGTAATTTTATAGTACAACTTGAATTGCCGTATCGACAAGTTCAACATTCCTTACGGCCATCTTATTCTGTTACATTCGTCTGTACTTGTGCCATATTACATAAATATTCTTAGAAATTAATCTATTTAAGGTAAAAATATTCAAAATTAAATAGTCCCTATACCAAAAAAATCAATTAATAACTCAATAAACTGGTACCATCGATCTGATATGACCGTGAAGCAAGTTTGGGATGATTTAGTCTGTAACAACGAGTACAATACCAAATGGTTGCGAATCTGATGATGGAACCGTAAAATGGAAAGTGAAATTCTGGAATTGATAATAGTAAATCCCTGGAGTTTGGGCTTATCCTGATGGTTTTGAAAAGTCCAGTATACTATACTCAGGGACGATGCAGTGGGAAGGTGTAAAATTAATTTCTCCCATAGTTAATGATAAGCCTCTTGAAAATAGTTTGATTTAGTTTATTTTAATGAGACCAATACTATTATGTCATTACCAGAAAAAAAAAAGAAAAAATTTAAAATGAATATAAAACACGAATTAATGAAAAAAATTATTTTTTAAGTACAATTTCAAATAATGTAAAACAGACTATGCTGCTTGATATCAGTTTTGGTGCTTTCTAATTACATGTTTATTACTTTACAAACAGTTAACGATAAAAAATGAGCAACTGATATTAATTACATGATTTTTTAAGTCAACGTAAATAGTTTTCATTAAAACATATGTAGTATATTTTAATTTATAAATGACATACAGCCAGAATGTTATTTTAATTCAATTTGGTGTCCTTCATATTTAGCGAATGATATCGATCTGAACCTACACACAAAATTATAATAGTCGATAGTACTGACTATATTATTATTTAACTATATCATTGAATATTTAATTCCTTTCAATTAACTTCTTTCATTGTAATTTTATACACTTAGAATTTTTTAACAATCTCTTTCAATTCTAAACTTTAAAAAATAATTCTCATATTTCAGTCCATTTTTTAAAATAGATTTAATAATTTATGTAAGAGAATATACACATGCATATTTTGTACTTCACCTTAAGAAATATTTATGTACGTCCTAGTACTTAAAACAGCGTCTATGTTTAATCATCTAGAAATAGAAACATTATGCTCTGTGTAGTTTTTGCTTTCGTTCGTTCACACGTTTGTTTGCGTCGATGTTTATTTATCGATACATTATGAATCGACACACGTTGACACTTGAGCGACTATCGGCTGCGAGGGCGTTTCAAACGCATTTCCTTTAATTAAAACACTCATCTTTCGTTGTGAAGTCGTGTGAAAACTTATGCGTCCATGAACATAAGTATTATTATGTTCATGGACGCCGTAATGTCTTGACATACTAAAGATCCTGCTCTACCTATAAGTGGGTATTTATTACACAATGCGAATAGTGTTCAAGATTACATCACATCACATGGCTTTCAATTCACGAGTTTATTTATACGTAAGTGGTAACAAATTTATCATTTACCTTTAATTACATATAGTTAAGCTGTCAGGATGTATTCATTTATCAAAATTACTATAAAATACAGACAACTACACAAAAAGACTAGATAAAAAACTTTAAGTAAACAATAACATATGTATATTCCTCAAGGAATCCACCATCTCAAATATACATCTTAAGCTTTCAAAGGCTTAAGTGGCTGTCGAATGGTATAGGCCACTACTGAGCCTGTTTCTTCAAACAGTTCGCACTGTTTCTCCATGGCTTCACCTTTACCTCTATTTCTACCTAAGCCTTCTACAGAAAACCTAGAAAATCTATCACCCCTTTGCTTTTTTATCCAATTTTTGCTAAAATTTTATCGCCACTAATTCTATTTTCACTTCTATCGGCTTAACTTTATTATTTTTTTTCTTAAGAACGTTTCTCGAAGAAAATCTGCTATATTGTTTAAACCTCACGAC